>JANHFT010002846.1:202073-212143 GCA_032467955.1 Pseudoxenodon macrops | reverse complement strand
AGATTTTGCCGAAACGTTGTGCTAATAACACCTTTAAATCTACACGGGAAAGAACCCGAACAACAAAATACCTACATATATATATATATATTCATTCTTTCACAAGGAGTTGTATTTATAAACATATAAAAATATCCACCACACTTCTTTTCTCTCAGGAATAAAAAGTGCAAAGCACAAAAACGAACTAGGAAGCTCAGAAATTAAAGCATAAGAAAAGAAAAGGCAACATACCATATATACAGTATTTGTGGATATGAAGACAATTTTACATTCAAAAGTATACCAACAAATTAGGTTCAACGTACCTGAGAACCAGAACTCAGATTTTTAAAAGTCCATCACTGCCTTAAAATCATGAGGTTTTATAAATGATTATGTAATAGTTTGTTGTTTTCCATCTCTTAGTGCAATTAAAAATTTGAGGGGTGGTTTAGCTGTAGCACATTTTTCATGGATTTTTAGGGTCAGCTTACCCACAGATGGATTTATCCATGTCTATATATAGTAGTTAAACCAGTTTACACCAAAAGTGGTTATTATATCATTCCATAACTTTCTATTCTTAGAAAGAATTCTGTCTGCTGGGCTGCAAGCTAAAACCTATGAAGAATAGTTATAGGAATTCAGTTTAATCTACTGCTTTCATACTGGTCACTAAGGGTGGTATTGAATATACATTCATTTAGTACCCATTCTTTCTTGACCATACTGCGAATACATTTTTTTGGATTCTGTTGTTTTAATTGGTTGAGTTTTAGTTTTAAAATGATTTTACATAACTTTTAATGATTAACTGGTAGCTGCCCAGAGGTAGCTAAATGATTGAATTGACCCATCTCTCATTTTTACATAATAAAGTGAGCAAAAGCATGCTCCTAGATTCAGCCTTATTTGTACTGTCCACAAACATTCAGTCCTTGTAACAAACCATATAATATCCACACTCTTTCAAGATCTGCACATTTTAGAATTTCTCTATTCTTGTTCTCATCTTTAGCAAACATTTTATCAAGATATGCAGATTGATCTACTTCTATTTTTTGCCATTTATGGTTAGCTTGTTATCATTCACTCCCTTTTCTTCTATAATACAACTCTTATATTATATTCCTTGTTGCCTCATGTCGGGGTATCAAACTGGTGGGCCATGGGCCGGATACATCACGTGCAGGCCACACTCAGCCCAGCTCCACAAAGGCAAAAAACATCATGATACATCATGTGATTTCACGTGATGCGATCGAGTTTGACAGCTCTGCCTTATGTAATCTATTGAACATTTACTGCAAATCACCCAGCTTTTGAGCTGAGCCACTATCATGGCATCGCCTGCAAACAAAACTACATATATGTGTCCCCACTTAACAAATTTCAAATATCACTGCAAAGATTACTTTCCACTTATCTATATATGCATTAAACATCCAAAGAAATTTCACACATCCTTTTTATTCTCTGATCAATGTTAAACTACTGATTAAGAAGTGAATCCACTTTCTCACATACTTTATTTCTGTCACATATTATTCTTATTAAATTCAGCAATCAACTTCATTTCCATTTTTATACAAAACTTTGTTAGGCTTATACACTTTATCATGCACGTTCTCTATTATCAACAGATGTGCAATGAACTTCTTTTCTCACATTTATCTGTTTCTTTATGACCTGTTAAAAATAAAAATCTCATCTGCTCATCTCCTGTCCAGCATAAAGCCACACAACACTTTCCAAATTTGGCTCATTAACACTTCACATGTACTGTTGTACAACACATGTACCATTTTGATCAGAACTCTGCCAAACACCTTTTCATAATTTAGCAGAAGAATTTATAATGAATTTAAATTAGTCTGGAGTAATTTAAAGTATCTAAGGCTTAGCAATAATTATCACATTGTGGATTTAACATTTCTTATACTCCTAGCTTGATCTGTGCTTGACTACTAGACATCTAGAACCCCCAGGCTGCAGCACTACTGGGCCATGGATTATGTGGAACTGGGCCAAGTTGAGTGCAGGCAACTCAACTTGCATTAGTGGTGGGCCGGTGCATGTGTACATGTGTGTACAACTCAACTTGAGCAAGTCAAGCTGCATGTGAATGCTGGCCACCACTTGCAGAAGTCAAGCTTTGTGTGCATGCATGGCCGCACAGCACCCCCCCTGTTCGCATAGCCTGGTTCCCCTCTCCACCCGTTGGGTTGCCAAGCCACAAAGATTGGGGATTGCTGATCTTGATGCTTATAATGCAGAAACAACTGTCTACCTGTGTTGAGCAATTTCTCCAGTCTGCCCAGAGACAAGAAGCAATCTCTAAGGAAATTTAACAGCATATTCTTTCAAAGCTAGCACTACCTAGCCCCGTGAAGGCAAACCTATGGCACACGTGCCCAAACTGGCACACAAAGCCATGTTGCACGGCACGCATGGCCTTTCCTGTATGCCTTCTGGGTTTCTGGCATGCATGTGTGTGCAACAATCAGTTATCCTTCGTGCATGCAGCAGTGCCAAAAACAGGTGTGCGCATGTATGCCAGCCAGCGGATTGTTGGGCATGCATGCATGAACCGCAACTCTGGAAAAGCTTTTCTGGAGTGCGATTCCTTCAAGCATGCGGCAGTGCTGAAAACCAGCCTGTACATACATGCCGTCCAGCTGATCATTGACCATGCATGTGTGCTAGAATCCAGAAGTTCTTATTTTCTGGAGTGTGGCTCCGATGAGGGAACATGCGCGATGTTTCCATGTGACCATCACTGGCTTAGCCCAACAGAAATACAAATGCAAGTAATAATAAAACACTAAATCCTTAGTTTGATTTAAAAAAAACCAGGTACTTGAAAATAAGTTCTAGTGAAGTTAATGTAAACCCACCTCTCAATTAGCATTTCAATCATGGAACTGAAGTTGATTGCTGAATTTAATAAGGGCAATATATGATCATGTGAGAGAATGAATTAAATTCTTAATGAGTGGTTTAGCATCGATCAGGGAATACAAAGGACATGTGAAGTCCCTTTGGTTGTTTAATGCATATTAATGCTTGGAGGCAAGTAAAAAACTGTGTATCATGGCACTACAACATGAAATGCATGACTTACAAATTTGCCTTAGAATTTAGCTCAACTTGGTTTGCTGTAAGTATCTAGTACTTGAACAGCACATTAATTACACAATCCTATGCATGTTTAGTTGAAAGTAAGTCCAGCTCTACTCTAAGAAAGCTATTATGCACAAGGACAATGGCCTCAACTAAATATACTTGAGTGTAAATAAAATGGGCATATGGACCTTCCTTTCTACACATTGACTGCATAGTACAGGTTAAGATTTCAGTCCCTGATGTTATTTTTCCTGGCAATAGCAAGGAGTTCTATCTTCTCAACAGTTTCCCATAGTGGCACTATTACCAATGTGAAGCAACATTTAATTGTGTTTTTCATGAATGACTGCTAATGAGTTTCACAGCTTGCATACTGCTAGCACCTTTTATAGCAGGACCTACCGTATTTTTTGGAGTATAAGATGCACCGGTGTATTTCAAAGACGTAATTAAGAAAAAAATATTTTTGTCCTCCCTGGCCCCAGGACACTCTGCAGGCCTCCCAAACTCTCTGTGCACCCTGTTTTTTGTAAAAACGGGCCCATTTCTCACCTGTTTTTGTGAATAACGGTCCATTTGTAGCAAAAACGGGGGAGTTTCTGCCTTCCCCCAGCCCACAGAAACACTCAGCAAGCCTCCCAAACCCTCTACGCACCCCATTTTTGAGAAAATCCTGTCCATTTTTCGCAAAAATGGGATGCAGGGGTGGGGCTTCAGGAGGCCAAAATTGCTGTATAAGACTCACCAACATTTCCACCCTCTGTTAGGGTGTGTGTGTGTCTTATACTCCGAAAAATATGAGGTACATCTTTTAAATGGCAGGAAATGGAAACAATTTTTTACGCCAAATTCTAAACAATTCCATCCATTCTATATAATTTTAGAGGCCTTCCTCTTATTTGCGTTCTTAACCTTAATTAAAAATTAAAAACATTCTTGTGTTCTCTCCATTACATTCCTCTTTTTAATTTCTCCAAGTGTTATTTATTTTTCTACCAGCTCCTTTAAAAGATTGATGATTCTTATTTTGGCCTTGACCCTGAACAATGCTACCCGTGAAAAGTCATTGCCATTTGTGCTTCTAGGGCATCTTCAGACCACTGACTTTCCAGATGTTCAATTTGGTCCTGAAAGAAGGGTTTGTATTTGTCATTAAGATTCAGTTTTTGAACTTAGTTATGTGCACATATTTCATCCAATGAACCCAGTGGGTGTTCAAAACAGCTATCAAGGGCTGAGTTTGACCCCACATTCCATTTCTATATATCTAATACAACTGTGATGAATGCAAGGCCTGAATTAAGCAGACTTAATAACATATGACTGGTATATTAAGTCAGTACTCTGCAACAGATGCTAGTTTTTACATCTCAGAAGCCTAACATGGCTTTCAAAGACACAATTTTCAGATAGTATGCACAATGTACTTCTTGTATCGCTCACAGAATTTCATCTTTATATGGACATTTTAAAGAGCCTTTTACAATTATCCTGACCTTAAATAACCTCTTTAAATAGAAAGCTGCTTTGTCAGCTAGTGGAAAATATGGCCTTTGTAATGTGTGAAAGGAAATGGTTGTGGCATAAGGGGAACAGTGTTACCTCACAGGAATATAGCGTGGGAGCAATTCATCAAAGTGCAAATTTATCAAATTCATTTGAGTAAAAGAGGCTGTCAAAGGCCATCTTTACATGTTATAATATGACCAGGATGAAACAGGTTTGGATTGATCTCTATTAATTCCTAATTTTTTTTAAAATCAAGGTTAAGGCTAATATCTTTAGAGAAAGAAAGACACACTAGAGTTTTATGGTCTAAAGTTAAAGTATATTTATATTCTATTTTTTGAAATAATTTTGTATTTAATTTACAAAAATTTATTTAACAGCCTTTCTTCCCATCCTTGAATGCTTGCATTATAACACACACACAAGCACCTAATTTAAAAGAGTGACTTGGCCAACCATTTGATATACAATAAACTGCTTCACAATGTAACAATAAAACATAAAACGCCATCAGTAATACTAAGAACAAAACTATGAAAACAACATATCTTTGGGCTTGGGCTTCAGTCTCACCAGTGGTAGGTTGCTGCCAGTTCGACTGAACCGGTGGCGGGAATTTGTCCCTGCTCACCGAACCGGCAGCAATGGCCAGCCAGCCATTGAGTACCCTCAAAGACTGTAAAGCGCCTTTGGATCTTTTGCATAACCATGGTTACGTGTCATTTTGAGCTTTGGGTACCATTGCAATTTGAACCAATTGTAATTTCCAAATGGTCTTCAAAGATGTACAAAGTTTTGCAATAATCCAACCAGGAAGTATCCAAGGTGTGAGTGATTAAGCATGGCTTTGGAGTCCAGGAATTAGTGTAATAGATGAATCTGTGGAAATCTCCCTGCCAACTATGGTAGCCATCTGCTCCTTGTTAGCAGGGGCCACAAGTACAGGAAAGACTCCAAATTGTACGCTACCTCTGTCTAGAAGAGAGCTACACATTTCAGTCAAAGACCATACATTTCCATATATACAATAATTGGGACACAACTCATTTTTGCTAACATTGAGTTAGAGTCAATTCTTCCCCATCTAAATCTTCACACCCTCCAGACCCTGGGTAATATGTGTCTGTGTTTGTGTAAACACACGCACGCACACACACACACACACATACAGATTTGCTATTTCCCAAATTGTTAATGTTCAGTGACTTAGAGAGAACCAAGACAACTTCTAAACATTTGCTATCTTATAATGAACAATCCATATTTTTTTCTCACATACCATAGTAAGTCTAACCTCGGTTTTATGGTATCTCAGTGAGAGAGGAATCTTATTAATAGTCTTGAATGACTTCAGGGGTGGGTTCTATTTACCTTCCCTACCAGTTCGGAGTCACACTAGAAGTGCGCATGTGCACGCACCCTTGTCACTTCTGGGTGAAAACCCTCTGCACATGTGCAGAATGCTTTGCGCATGTGCAGAAGGTTGTTTTTTGGCTGATTTTCAGCCAGAGGACCAGTTTGGGGGTGTATCCAGCTGGACATCGCTGCCAGTTTGGCAAGGAGAGAGGGGGAATTCTCACTACTGATTCTAATGAACCGACCCGAACCGGCAGGAACCCACCTGGCTTAGAGCTTATTGTGTTATTTCATTTTATATTTGTACTCTTTGGGGCCAGTTAAAAGACCACATTCCCTATTTATAGATATTTTGTTGTCTATACTTTCCTGAACATAGAATAAACGCTTCTATCGTTAGTTCCAATTATTCAAAATACCTTATTTATTATAAACCAGAATATCTCTTCAATGTTAGGATTTCCACTTTTTCATTTTTGAGAGTTATCTTTATTCTGTCATGTTTCCACATGTACTTGATTGTTTTATAAAAATGGACATAGACATTTGTTTGAATTTTTGTGTCACTATTTCTTAAGAAATGTTTTTTTATATGGTATATCTTCTTCCTCAAATGTATATCGTTATTTATATTCTTTTCACTATCAAATTTCCTTACACTGTCTATGTTTTCCCTCCCAAAATTAAATCATACATTTTTAAAATACCATGATTAATATTATTCACTGATTATAGTGTTTTGGCATACAGATTTGGAAGGTATGAATTACAATATATAACTTTGCAGGACAATTCAAACTGAAGAAATCTCAGTTCCTGATTGAAATTATCTATTTCCCTGACCTTGCCTTTCTTCGTTTATTTTTCTCTCACAAATAAGAGTTTCAGACGTTTTGCTTTTCCTGGCAGACAGCCTTGCCATTTTTAATGCCAGAATTTCCCTCAACACAACCCTACCATATGTTATAATCTGCCACTGTTTCTTTGAAACACTGATTTTCTTTCAGATCTGTTCATTTTTTCCCTTTGCGTCTATATGGCTTTATACATCAACATATATATTCAAAAAGCTTGCCTCTAACAAATTGGCAAATATTTTCCAGAGGGTGGCATGATTAATGTAGTGCACATATTGTATATGTTCAGTAATAATATATTACTTACATTACATTTTTGTAGAATTTAACCATAGCATCCCTGCTATGTATTTTCATACTGTATTGCTCATGTGTGCCTCAGGAGCTTCACTTCCTGTAAACTATTTTGCATAGGTTTATTGCTTCATCCATATGTTGCCCTTGGGCAAGTGATCTCCATTATTTGCCTATTCTTCTTTGACAGACACATTTTTTGATACTTCATAGGAAATCAACAATTTCTCTCTGCCCAAGGAAGAGGACCCTCCAAGACTTATTTTTGAATTATATCTTCACAAACCAAGTCTGCCTGGCTTTTGACTCTCTTGTTTTTCTGAATTGCCTATAGTGTGAAATTGGCTTGGTTTAAATGTTTTAAATGCAGGAGAGATTCTGAATCTCTCAGGGAGATGGACATTGCATGTTTTTAGGGTGCTATGTTTTCTTTTGAAAAAATAATTGTTCAGGCCACAAGTAAGACTCAGTGTAAAGAAATTATTTTACTTCATATGTTTGTCATGTGCATCAATCTATTTCAATTTTCCCTCAATGTTTTGCCCTCCAGATGTTTTTGGACCTCAATTCCCAGAATTTGCCACGTAGTGTACCAAATTACGAGACAATAAGGCTCTTGGAAACATATAAAGGAGACTTATTTTTAAATATTAAGTAAAACACGGAAATACAATGTGCATGGAATTTACCCATTTTATTCAGGAACGATACAATCATTCCTAACTTTATGAAGGTTAGGTTTATAACATTCAAATAGCAATTTTATTTAACAAACTTGACATTCAGAAGTGCATTCTTAAAGTATGCTCTGTGTACATTGCTATGAACTGAGTCTTTTATTCTCCCTGATTGTAACTCTCTGCTTGTCTATCCCCTTTTTCTTATCTGACAGAAGAAAGGGTAAATCTGTTTGATTTCTTTTATTGAATTTAATGTCTGGAAAATTTGTTGCAATGAAAAATTTCATATGAATAATCACTCCATGCAGATAAGATAGTGAATCAATTGTCCATAATCATCTTATTTGTCAATGTTAAAATTAAGTTCTGATTTTCAGAGATGAAATGGGTGATTTGAAGGAGATTATTTTTTGGGGGTAATACTAAGCTTCATTGATTTGTAAATTTGATAATAAACTGGTATATTTGACATTGATCTGCTTCTAGAATTGCAAAATGTTAACTTGGCATTTAACTAATTATGAGATTCTCTTTATTCTTTTCTATTCATATCTCAGCTGCAAGTTAAAGGTAACAGTGAACAGAAGGTTCTTTGCAGAATCCGATCTGTGTTGGTCACTGGGATCCAAGGTTTATTCTTCCAGGTTTCAGACTTGTTTTGGAGCCCATCTTCAGGGAAATTCTCTCTCTCCAGAATGTGTAGAGAGAGAGAAGTTCTCCAAAGGTAGGTTCCATCATGAGCCCAAATGCTTGGAAGAATAAATAGGTGGTGACTGACTCAGATCACATCCTGCAGCATTATGCTAGAACACGTATACTTGCCATCAATCGTGAGAAGGTTCTTTGTTTGTTTGAGTGACCTGGAATAAATGTTGATTCCTGGGGATTGCCTAGATTAGACCATACAGTTTTGTTTGCAAAATTTTCAAAAGTGGTCTCTCATTGCCTTATTGCAAGGGCTGAGAGGGAATGATTAGTTCAAGATCATCCAGCTGGTTTATGTCTAATGTGGGATTATAACCAGGAGTGGGTTCTAAACTTACTTTGCTGGCGGTTTGCTGCCTCCTGCGCCACGTGGGTGCGCCTCGCATGCGTGTGTGCACACCCCATGCATACGTGCATACACAGTAAAAAAATTTCCCCAAAAAAGATGTCGGCGCCCACAGAGCAACAGAACCGGCTCCGTGATGTCACCAGCATTCTACTACCTACTCGGTAGAACCGGTCCGAACTGGTAGGAACCCACCTCTGATTATAACTCATGTTTTTAGTTTTGGGTCCAATGTTCTAACCATTATACCAGAATGGCTCTCAGGTTCAGACTTTTTCTATTCAGGTTTCACACCTTGTTTATTTTTCCCCTTCATTAACTTCATAAAGGTGATCTAGCTAGTCTCCAAAAATCCTGAAGGCAGAACAAGAAGCGATGCATGGAAACCAATCAAGGAGAAAGCCAACCTAGTACTACGGAGAAATTTCCTGACAGTTAGAACAATTAATCAGTGTAATCACTTCCTGCAGAAGTTGTGGATGCTACAACACTGGACGTTTTTAAGAAGAGATTGGACAACCACTTGTTTCAAATCCTGTTTAGATTTCCTGCTTGAGCAGGGGTTGAAGTAGAAGACCTCAAAGGTCCCTTCCAATTCTCAATTGGGCTTCTGCTAACTGATTAGTGCTTCTTTATTCTTTTACTAATTGATTTATGCTTTTGTATTCTAGTCTGAGAAGTTATAGACAGAATACAAGAAGTACTGATGTTCTGTGGTAAGCAGTGCTCAACCAAATCCTACTGGAAATCCTTGCAAAATTCATTAATTTTTTAAAATGGATTTATAATGTTCTCCATTTGGATATTTGTAGTGTCTGTAGCCAAACAATGTCTGTGCCCAAATAGTTAAATAAGAAAACATATGGTATGTTGATATTTTGTTATAGATCTTCCTGTTTTATTTTATACTACTTTTTCAGACTTTTCTGTATTGTAGCAGTAGAGACTTAAACCAATCCTGGAAAATAGGCTTTTGTCTGGCATCTGTAAAATTATGTTTTGATGGAATAGAATTTGGCAGCCAGGATAGAATAATATAGGTTGGCTACTCTTAAATTCTGCCACAGTTGAGCTGTAAAGACAGGACCACTTGCAAGCCTCAACACAAAGGTAGAAGGGCCCCAGCTATCAAGTGATAAAGATTATGGTGGCATATTTTTCTGTTGATTCAAGGACTGGCACAATGCATATTCATTCATTCATGAGAAAGAATCA
>JANHFT010002846.1:131974-144307 GCA_032467955.1 Pseudoxenodon macrops | reverse complement strand
TGCCCCCCTGCCAACACCGTCTGCGACCGGTCAGAGAGATAGGAGGTGAACCACCGCAAAACGGTGCCCCCCACTCCTTATCAGTTTTCTACAGAATTTCTGGGGAGTTAACACTATGTGGGTGCTGTCAGACTCTCCCTCTAGTAACTCTCCATTTGCTATTTGTTACAAAAACATCAATTTTACTTTCTTACAAAAGAAACTATTAGTTTGCAAAGAAGCAGGCATTCTCACAAGGCTGGGGACTATGCTTTGCCTTATTTGGTGAAGAGAGAGATGCAATAGGCAGATGGGTGAGGCAAAGTACCCAGAATTATTTGAGACCTGAAAAGGATTTTTCATTTTTCCTATTTTGGTAAGAGGGAATAATATTTGGTTACCTTTGATGGACTTTAAGTGCAAATATGTTTTATTTCAAATGGGCTCACTTTTCAACAATTCCAATCACATGATTTTGGACCTGAGGAGTTTGCATATGGAGTAGCCCTAGCTGGTTCTGTATTTCTCACTATTTGGGAAAGAAGGATTGTGAAAGACCATGTTTAGTCCTGCCATTTGCCTCTTCTATTCTTTTTATTTTTATTTTTTTATTTTCATTTCTGTTTATGTATGGGCACAGCTGTCTTTGTACTTGTTTTGTACTTGGCCTGTAACTCACATATTTAAATCCTTAAGCCTGCCATTTACGCACCATAATCCTTCAGGAGAGAAAACTGTCTTTCAACAGTTTGCAAAATACAAACATGAAAGGACTCAGATTCATTAAAACAAAGTGGTTCTTGAAGAAAGTTTACTTCCATCCTCCAGTTTATTACAAATGCCAGAGAAGAGGCTGATGACTTAGAACTGCTAGAAAGGTAAATGTCAGCTAAAGGAAGCTTATATTTAGTTTTTCACAAAACCAACTAACAGCCATTTTGGTTTATTTCCTATTGTTGTCATTCTTCCTTTAGGCTACAATTTTTGAAGTAATCATTCTAAATGTATGATTTTTTTTGGCTACTTACAATTCTGTCTGAAAGGGCTAGCATTATATTCTCTTTTTTTTTAAAAAGATTTCAGCACTGTTTTTTCCCTTCCAATTCTTATTTTGAGTTTCAAGGCTCTTTCATGCTCTCTAAGTGACACAATCCTTCCAGGGTTATTTGCTGAAAAATACTGATCATATATCTGTTTTTTAAAAACTAGGTTGTGAAATTTTTAAAGATTTGTAAAGAAATTTGTTAAGATGTGTTTATTTAAGCAAGACAAAGTTTAATTAAAAACTATTTATGCTAAGTTGAGAAGAAACAAAAGGTTTTTTTTCCTGTGAGAACAGCTAGAGCTACATGGAAAGGCAGTTTATCTATCACTGTAATGTGGTAAAAATGTGACTGGGAATTAGTTAGAAAATTTTGTATATTTACTTTTAATAGCAAAGCAGAAGACAAATGGAAGCAATTCTATAAATTCAGAAGATGAAAGCAACAAGAAGAAAGAACACTGAGTAAATTATTCAATAAAAGAGTTGTTGAGAGTGGGGCAACATATATGATTAATAAATTATTTTATTAAACCAAAGCAGTTGACTTGGAACAGGTTATATCCTGTGACAATACCTTTAACACCATCAAAAAACCATCTTGGCTTATACCAGGTCCTTAGGAAAAACTCAACAGGTGAATAAAAATGCCAAATCCAGTTTAAATATCTGACTGATTATGTGATCAAACATATTAAATTGTGGATTGGAGTGAGCATAATCATCTGGATGAAATAAAGATGAAGATACCATAACCAATAAAAGTAGATAGGACTACTTAGCCATATTTTATATTATTAGGGCTGTGTGACATAGTAAATTCAAAGGCTTAAAAATGTTTTTTTACAAATCACAAGGTATGAACGTAGGTCCTGTCCGAAACTCCATAAATCATGGGCTTCTTTTCCTGGGGTCATATGACAGCAAGACAAACTTCTGGAGATCCCTGTTAGGTGAGTACACACAGCTAACCTTTAGATTAATCACTTCTAGCTCTAATAAAGAAATGCAGGATGGCTAAATCTCTGAGGAATGTTCGTGGGGCAGCACCTGTTAGATATGGAGAAGCAAGTTTTATGCTCACTTCACATTTCAGGGTAACATTTCCCAGAATTGAGGCATGAAACTAATATATCTATATTTTTAGATACTGTGTATAATCAGAATGCATTAGTAATTTAATACAGTTATGTAAAATAGATGTTTGTGCGGGTAAGATTATCAACCTTGTTGTCAAGCAAAACCAAGCATTTAATAGTGAGTGCCATACCATGTGCACTAATCAAACAGGTGGCAAGAAAATAGGAGCAGTCAGGCACAACACAGGTTATATAGACAGTAAACACAGAGTCAATAAAAATTAACTCAAATGTCTATACACTAATGCACAGAGTATGAAGAATAAACAGGGTGAATTATAAATTCAGGTAAATGAGGGCAAATATGATTGTTGCCATTACAGAAACTTGGTGGGGATGAAACCACAAATGGAAAATACAGCTAGAAGGATTTAAATTATTTAAAAAAAAGATAAAATAAAAGAGGAGGTAGAGCTGCACTATACATAAGAAATAACTACATCTATACAGAAATAGACAAAAGTAAAAAATAACAAAAAGCTCCTTCCAAAATGTGCCCATGTATTCGTAACCATCTCATGTATTCATAACCAAGCTTATTTATCTTATGTATTCACAATCATGTTTATACTTTGTCTGTAATCATATATACGCTTGACATATAAAATAAATAAATAAATAAAATAAATAAACATTTTAAAAACAAGAAAAAAGTCAAGGAAACATTTGGTCCATTGCTGGGAGAAAGTGGCAAGAAGGTGACAAGCAACAGGAGAAAGCAGAACTACTTAACTTGTTTTTCGCATCTGTCTTTACACAAAGGGAAAAAACATCACCACAAAAAACAGATTAGTTGCACAGGTTAAAATAGGGAAGAAAATGGTAAGTGAGCACCTGTCTACCTTAGACGAGTTCAAATCACCTGCTTATGCTTCTTTTTTACACATTTTCTCTAATCCTAACACTATCCATGTTTTCTAAGTACCATACTATTTTCAATAGCTTTTTTTTGGTGATGTTAGAAGAAAAATCCAGTCTGGTTCATAGCTGGGAGAAAGATGCTGGAAATAAAATGGAGGCTAATTGAAAAGAAGGACTCTGTTTATTGATGAGCAGAACCAAAAACAGAATGTACTTCTGGGACAGCTGAGCCTTTGGCTTAGGGTGGATGGATTTTTATAGCGTTCTGGGATGCTGCAGGGGGTTGTGCAAGGTAGTGAGCCTTGTGCCTTTTGCTATTCTAATGGTGGTCGGTTAATACTATTATGTCCTAAAGGTTCTTAGAATTTGGGTGGGGTATGTAAATCTTAATCCCATCAATTGCAGCTGAAAGTGTTTTGTTTGGGAATAGGCTGGCCTGGATTTCTTAATGGGCACAAAATACCCATCTCTAAAGACTTCAGGCATCTGCTGGAGGCAGTTGAGGCTGCTTTCTGCCTTTGTTAAGATTCTTTTTCTTCATTTCTCCTTTGGGCAAATATAATATTCTGCCTTTTTCAATATCCCCCAAAATATATCATTCTCTGGAGGGGAGATGTTTCCTCAGTGCCAAGTTGTCTCTTGGGAAGTGCTGGTATAATTTGGTAATATAGTTTAGTAGGTTTAGGCAACTCTAGGTTGATTACCACTGAATATCAAAGAGTGGGTTTAAGTTCTGAGTATTTCTCAAAGAACAGAAAAGAGAAGCTTTCTCTTTCCTTTTTTTTGCTCTTCTAATTCAGGAGTCCCCAACCTATGGGCCTTAGCCACTACTGGGTCATGGCCTGTTGGCTAACAGGCCACGTGAGTGGCTGGCCAGTGCATGCGCATCCCACTCATGCTAGCGTTTGCAGTAAGCGTTGTGCTTGCACTTGCAGCCTCATTTGTGTGGCACATGTGCTCGCAGCCCCATTTGCATGAGTGCATGCATGCGTAAAGGTGCCTTCCCCTGCCCCCTGCTAGGCCACCAACCCAGAAAAGTTTGGGAACTCTGCTCTAATTCTGAAGATATGCTAACAACGCTGGGACATTGTTGAAGTGTTGAAGGCAATAACTGCTTCCACACCCTGGTTTGCTTTGGATGCCTCTGTCCCCAGGTACTCTGAAATACATTTTATCTTTAAATCCAAAGTGCTGCAAAACTCCTAAAGCTATTACAGATAATCATCAAATCGTATTACTGAAATATTAAAAATAACACAATTGAAATATAATTAAAAACTTCAGGGGAAGAAAAGTTAGAAAAGCCGAGGGAATGAGTTTTAATAAACGATAGCTTCTTCCTCTGATAGTCTGGAACAGCAGATGGCCATTTGTTTTAACAGCGATTGGTGCTCCATTAAATTTTAGTTCCAAATTTAAATACCACAAATGCCAAGAGAGGTAAAAAATTGTGAGGTTGTGATTTACCTGGCAGGAGAAAGGAATGATTTTGTTGGATCCACACACCTTTTAGGTTTTGCTATGCTTCTGGGCTATCAGCTTAGGCCAAGATGCAAGGGAATAATGCACTTTGATGCCTTTGGTGTGGGAGTTTCTCATTCCAGAGGTAGAATTTCCAATAGTATTAATGTACTTTAACCTGATATCCCATGATAGCATTATCAGATGTCTTAAAGACACAGATGATATTGTTTTATGTATTTCGCTGCATCATATAAATATCATATTTCATGTGTTTAATTTATTGAGGCATCTACTGCCTGAAAATGCTTTATTTGACAACCCAAATGTGAAGAGTTCACAGCCTTGACTCTTTATCGACCAAAATAGAATATCTCTAAAGATTTAAAGTGTCTTCCCATTAGTAATACCTTTCTGTTTTGGCATGCACCTATTTCTCCAACCAAGTCTTTGTGGGAAATTGCTCCCAAACATATGTCATAATTAGCCACTTAAAATTCCTTTCGCCTTCTATGTATATACTTTCTGCTTTGTTAAGTGACAGCTTATTTTCCAATCTGCACCTTTACCTGTGGCTCATATGTGATAGGCCAAAACATTCTTGGGCATTGATAGTAAAACTGATGAAGCTGATGTATAGAAGAATTTTAATTAAAGGAAATTTGTGGCAACTTCTTTATCTATAGAACTGTGATGGCGAACCTATGGAACACGGGCCACAGCTTGCATGCAGAGCCCTCTGCAGGCATGCAAGCCGTTGCCCAGTTCAGCACATGCACATGTGTGCCTCCCGCCAGCTAGCTGATTTTTGGGATGTGTGGGGTGCATGCGAGAGGCGCACCCCCCACGGCCCGTTTTTGGTTCCAGGAGGCTGCAGGGAGTGTGCTTTCAGCACAGGACGACAAAAAAGTTGACCATCACTTCAGAGGTGGGTTCCTACCGGTTCGGACCGGTTCTACCAAGTAGGTAGTAGACTGCTGGTGATGTCATGAAGCCGGTTCTGCTCCATGGGCGCCACCAACTTCCCCCCCTTTTTTATAGGGGAAAATTTTTTTTGTGAATTTTTTTCGGGTTTTTTTCTTCTGCGCATGCCAAGTTTACAGCACTGCACATACGGCGCCATCTTAGTTTTGGCCTCTTTTTTTGCATTTGTGTTTTTTTTTTCTACTGCGCAACCCTGCATCACTGCTATAGAAGATGATTCTTACATCCTTCTCCCATTTCTTTTTGACAGAGAGCTTACATTGTGTTGCTTACAATTGCTACATGTACATGTTTAAGTGCCATTATAAAACTAGTGAGTGAACTAGAAAGCACAGTTTCTGATTAGTATTTGTGGTGGCTTGTAACCCTAGTAATCACATTGTGCAGGGTCAATAAGAAATGTACAGCTAGCACATAAAGCTAATTGAACAACACATGAGTATTATATACTGTAACAATAATAGCTTTATTTGGAGGTAGGAAGGTAAAGGAGGTTTAAAGCATAAACTAATGGATATATAGATTTTTTTTTAGAAATACCAGGGAAGAGTTGGTGTTTATAATGAATGTTCTATTTTAAATACACCTGGTTTCCCAAACTTCTACAAGCATGGAAGCAAAGAGTTTGTGAAGTGATGCTTTCAAGTGAAATATTCTCTTGAAACCAAAGAATAAATAAGAATATAAAATAGTGAGTGCAATTTAGAGAGACTAAATTTATCTTTTATATATATATATACTCTTTGGGTGGGATTCAAATTTTTTACTACTGATTATGTGGCCATGGCTTGGTGGGTGTGGCATAGCTTGGTGGCCATGGCTTGGTGGCCGTGGCAGGGTAAGGATGCTGTAAAATCTCTATTCCCACCCCACTGCAGGGGAAGGATCAGAGGTGGGTTGCTGCTGGTTTGGTTTGGTTCTATAGAACTGTTAGCGGAGATTTTCCTCCGCTTACCAAACTGGCACTGACGGTCAGGTGGCCACGTCACTAAGCCAGTTCTCCAGGAGATAATTGGTCCTTCCAGTGGAAATTGCCTAGAAAATAACCCTCTGCACATGCGCAAAGCCTCCTGCTCAGGTGCAGAGGATTATTTTCAAGGCAATACCTGGATGTGACGGGCAAAACGCACACTTCCGGTGCAACCAGAACTGGTAGGAAAGGTAAGTAGAACCCACCCCTGGGAAGGATACTGTAAAATCTCCATTCCCACCCCACTCCTGGGGAAAGTTTACTGCAAAATCCCTATTCCCTCCCCACCCCACTAACCTGTTTTCCAGCTCCGTTCTCCTGTGCAGGGTAACAAAAGAAGACTCAGCAGATCAGCTGGGACTTGGGAGGCAGAGAGTAGATGGTGGCGGGGCTAGTCAGAGGTGGTATTTGCCGGTTTTCCGAACTACTCAAAATTTCTGCTGCCAGTTCTCCAGAACTGATCAGAACCTGCTGAATACCACCTCTGCAGTCTTTGCCATATAATGTAAAATTTAGAACTTAATTTGATCTTATACTACAGATTCCATTTTTATTTTGCATTTATAGGATAATGGGATAGATCTGCTGATGTAGAAAGTGGTCTATATGTACTATCCTAAGACCATAAATCAAAACACTAATTCAAAGATGTTGTAGAGACCTGATTTGATTAACTCTGAGATGCGCTGGTATGACCCAGCTCACTTGAACTTACCTATCCACTATATTAACTAATAATTATATTTCTAGAAATATAAAGGAAACTCTTTATAATTATTTTCTAGTGTGAATGTTCATGGCTGTCATTTATTTTTACTACACTTGCAAATTAATCTATAACTTGGATAAATGAAATAAACAATCAAAATATTAATACAGCAAAACCTATCACCCTTACCATTACGCTGGTGCATGGACACTAGTCAGACAATAGCAAGATGTGGGATATAGTAAATGCATTCAAACAAACTCCTAGTGGGAATGGGTCAAACAGGAGAAAAACTTTATTTGGAATGTATTTTTATCATGCCAATACAATTGCCTTAGTGAATATTTTTTTTCTTCTGATGGTTAGTAGTTTTGTTTATGATGATGTAAGAATTCTGACATGCAGCAAAGTGGTATAGATTTTATTTATTTTTAACAAACATCATACTGCTATAGTTAAGCAGTAATGGATCAGGCCCATAAGACTGAATAGGGAGGATAATTAAACGACAAGACAATAAAATAAGGCACTTTATAAGACTAAGCTATAGGTCACCAACAATTCACCAAGTTTGTCTTCCAAAATTCATATATTCTTTGCAAATAAACATTGAATGCAGGACTTGAGCCAGAGTTCAAAGTTTTTGAGATGGTGCCTCAAAGAATGACAGTCATTTTTGTTGAACATCATTAAAAACAAAAACCATGCTGTAGACTAAAACAAATAAAAAGTAATTTAGCACCAATCCTTTCTTTACAAAGAAATCCACTACCAGTAATTAATCTTCCAGATAATTGATAAACTGTAATAGTCTCTGAACAATGTTTTGCCAGAAATTTGTCTCTGACTCTCTTTAGTTCAATGTTTGCACAAAGCAAGTACGGCTCTTATTTGCAAAGGAACAAATGTATACAAATCTATAAGTAAATGAATTCAGTTGGGAATACTCCCAAATATAGGAATGCTGAATTCAGTGTTATTCTTACTTTTCAACTTTCAGCATTACCATTAGTTAGTGATTAGTGACTAACTCAAGACTTCTGAGAGTGCTGTTACATTAAATCTGTTCAACTGAAATAGAATAATAATAATGATGAAAGTTGGGTTTTTCTAGTCAAAGGATTTCTTGTTCCTTCCTTTTAGAGTGCTGTGTAAAATCATGAAATTGCACATAATTTAAGGATTATCCTAACCATTTGATATGTTAACTGCATATTGCACACTAGATTTGCTAACCGATTCAGTTTGTTGTTGGGGAAGAGACTGAAATATGAAAATTTAAGGTGAGAACTAGATTTTAAAATTAACAAGTTTACATTGATGATTATGACTATTTCAGTACTATATGTTTCATCTTTCTTCCAATGTGATATCCTCCTGAAGAATGGATTTGGATTCTCATTATTCAAACTTTTGAATGCCAAGGATGAAAATTGATTTCTAGTGTAGCAATCTGTATATAAAATTGACAGATTGCATTCCACTACCTGGATTAGGATTTCCTTACAATTGGCACTTGAGGGTACTTTTCAAGTACTTTATTCTATTAGGCAAGAAAATAATAATTTTATCCCCAGTTTGGGAATATGAGTTTACCTCTCCAGTCATAATAATCAGGGATAATAACTCAGACAGAGAATAATATCAAAACAGAATACTCTGATCAGAACTTTCAACTAAGGATATATTATTCTGTCTGTTTCACTTTCTATAAATTACAACAGGAATTGGCAGGAGTTGTTTGTGTCATTGAATCCAACTCCATGCTCATTGCCAAAATCCAAATTAAATCACATCAGACAGATGGTTGTCTAAATGTCTAACCTGCACATGAATATATCTACTAAAGAGAAAACCCACCAACCACTGAAAAACAGTTTAATCTCTTAATAATTGGAATCTTCCTGCAATGAAAATTCATTATTTCTGCACACTATAATGTAAAAGAAGAGAGCATGGCTTTCCATGTGACATCCTTTTGGGTACTGGGAGTGTGCTGTACCAGTTCCTCTAGTCTCTTTTCACAGGACAGTTTCTAGTTTTCAGATCCTTCCCACTGTCTTTTTTGAAACTGCTCCACTTAATTTCTTTGTGAAAGTGTGATGCTCTTTCTTTAAATCTCTTTGAAAGTGTGAAGATTTAAGTGTTCCTCCTCTTGTAGTATAAGTTGTGATTCCACAAATTTATTGTGTGGAATGTTGAATTTATATAAAACCAGACATTGTTACAGAAGTTGCAAGGAACCATGCTAAATAAAATGGCAACTTTGAAATGTTTAGCAACTTTAAGAAATACTTCACTGCTTTTAGTTTCACTGTCCTTCAAGAAAAGTAAGTGGACTTTTCTAACACATGTGCATTCAGAAAAAAATGATGGCTTTATAAATAAGTCTGAATTTATTATAACAATTGTGATTGTGATGAATCATTTAGAAACAAAGCTAAATATGCAGTACAAAGTATGTATACACAGTGTATTGGACCTGTTTTATAAAACTCAGTTTATATTAAGATTACCTTATCTTGTACATAGCCAACTATTTTTTTAAAGGGACTATACCTGTGAATACACTGAGGTTCAGTCATATTCAAAACATTGTAGAAAATCTAATATAAACAGAGACGTAGAGTTCAGAAACATTCTCATCATCTGTGATTTAAGCATATTATATAAAAAAGAGCCATGTCCAGAATCTAGCTGTAGATTGCTATGGAAGATGATACTATGCTTCTGAAATCATGTCCAATTTCTGTACAAAAGTGTAGTGTGTCAGCTGAAGACAAGAGTGAATAGTTGGAGACAAATATTCAGAATAAATGGAGATGTAAGATGGAGACTTAAAAAAAAACCCAAAGGAACATGCATAAATTTAATAATATATAAATAAAATAAAAATTTAGAATAGTATGACAACAACAAGTTAGGGAAATGTTTATATGCAGAAGAGATACTTGTGAAAAGACAGATCATTAATCATGGATACTTCAATTACTCTAGCACTGACTTATGAAATGGATATCAAAGGTTATTCAGTGAAATAAAAAAAGAGTTATTTCCTTTGAAATTTGCTGAGTAATCAAAAAGACTGAAGATAGCTTTTGACTTGTTCCCAAACAAATACCAATGATAAATGACATAAAAAATCAGTGGATATTTGATTCTTGTGATCATGGAATAACAATTTCAAGTTTAAAAAACAAAACAAAATACCACTCTTCATAAAACTGGTGGCACAAGATTATTAGTCTTAAAAATGACAAGTATTAAAGGAATGGAAAACATAATCTATCCAAATACCTTAAACTAAAAGAATGAAAACTCTTGAAGTTGGGTTGAATTAGATTCTAACATCTTCCCTTAATGATAATAGTACTTTAGGTTCCTATTGTGGTGCTTTCCTTTTCTTCTGTTTTCTCGAGAGTTTCGTGTATCCCTTGTATCTTCTTTTTATAGGAGCTGAAGGTTTTTTAGATAATTTTTAATTATGATATTACAGCTAAAGGTGGAAAAGAAGATTCTGGAAGCCCCATTCTACTAACAGTTGAGATTCTAAGATACTAGCTGTAGAGTTGATGGGTACATACAAATGCCAATGTATTGTACTACATTAAAAGATTCACTATTGTAACATTAGCTCTGAACTGGGAAGCTATGGGTATGATCATTTTAATTTTGTTCTTAGATTTCTTAGGAAGCAAAGAATGAAAGGGACAATTTCCCCCCCAGATTGATACAACAACTGACTCAATTCCAACATTAAAACTTTTTCTTTCTGGAAGAATCATATAGGGGGGGAAAAGCACAATGGATTTATGCAGGAATTTGATAATTGAAGGAAAAGGTCATTTTTAGTTTAACATTGGATTTCTGGAGAAGAAACTACTCCCCATTTTTAAACAAATAATATAACAACAACTGAGTGCATCAAGGGATGAGATATAGAATATAATAACAGAGTTGGAAAGGATCTTGGAGGTATTCTAGCCCAACCCCCTGCTTAGGTAGGAAACCCTACACCACTTGAGACAAATGGTTATCCAACATCTTAAAAACTCCCAATGTTGGAGCATTCACAACTTCTGGAAGTATGTTGTTCCACTGATTAATTGTTCTAACTCTCAGGAAATTTGTCCTTAGTTCTAAGTTGCTTCTCTTCTTGATTAGTTTCCACCTATTGCTTCTTATCCTACTCTCAGGTGCTTTGTAGAATAGCTTCACTCCCTCTTCTTTGTGGCAACCCCTGAGATATTGGAACACTGCTATCATGTCTCCCCTAGTCCTTCTTATTTCATTAAACTAGACATACTCAGTTCCTGTAACTGTTCTTCATATGTTTCAGCCTCCAATCCCCTAATTATCTTTGTTGCTCTTCTCTGCACTCTTTCTAGAGTCTCAATGTCTTTTTTACTTCATTGCAACCAAAACTGAATTCAGTATTCCAAGTGTGGCCTTACCAAGGCCTTACAAAAGTGGTATTAACACTTCATGTGATCCTGATTCTATCCCTCTGTTTATGCAGTCTAGAACTGTGTTGGCTTTTTTGGCAGTTGCTACACACTGCTGGCTCATATTTAAATGGTTGTCAACTAGGACTCCAAGATCCCTCTCACAGTTACTACTGTTGAGTAATATACTGTACCTGTGCATTTTGGTGTTTTTCCCTAAATGTAGAACCTTACTTTTTTCACCATTGAATTCCATTTTGTTAGAATAGTTTTGTTAGAATAAATAGTTTATTAACAGTGTAGGAGAAAGTGAAAGAAAAACACTATGCAGAAATGCCAATGTGGCTTTCAACAATTGAAGTGCTTAACTCATCCAAATATGATTAACATGAGAAATATTATTACATATAAGGATATTTTAACAGAGAAGGGACACCGGAAACAAAAACAAGAATTAGAAAAACAAGGAATTGAGATAAATTGGTATACACAAGTGCAAATACAATCAAGATATGAAAAAGATGTTAAGCAATATGGTTTTAATTTTGGAAAGTGAGAACTGGATGAAATACTTATGGGAACAGATGAAAAAATGATTAAAATTATATAAGTAATTATTACAAATAAGATTGGAAGAAGAGGTAGTAAAAGAAACAATGCTTAATAATACCGTATTTTTCGGAGTATAAGACGCACCTGAGTATAAGACACACCTGAGTTTTTTGGGAGGAAAATAGGGGGGG
>JANHFT010002846.1:19231-50460 GCA_032467955.1 Pseudoxenodon macrops | reverse complement strand
CAATCACACTTGGCCAATAAAGAATTCTATTCTATTCTATTCTATTCTATTCTATTCTATTCTATTCTATTCTATTTTATTCTATTCTATTTTATTCTATTCTATTATATTCTATTCTATTCCAAGTGATAGTGATTTCACAAGTGAATGGGTGACTATGAGGCAGGTCTTCTTCCAAACACTTCTGTTGACACTTCAGGAACAATACTTAGGTACCTTCATAGTAGCCCTGGTTTTCATCATGTCAACCTTCCTCAGTCTGGGGCCTATAGATATAGCATAACTTTAATATGGTCTCTTTGTGAGTACAAACATGACTTATTATTGTCAGAACAGGATGTTGGCTTATGTATCCAACAGTTCAGATTGCAGTATAAAAACAAATCCTTAAAACTCAATCAAAAGGACACTGAATCTATTTCAAGCCTTGGCTCCATTTGTGTTAAGGTAAAGCAAGACAATTATTTGTCTTTTGTATATCTGAAAACAAGACAGGCTTGATTTTCTAGTGGCCTCCTTTTCTTTATAATCAAAAGCTGTACCTATTTAACTCCCTGAGCACAAAAACAGTTTAGAAGATCCTTCAAAAACAGACACTATCCAGAATTGCTAAGTGCTAGTACTGTTGTTGTGAACTGTTGCTACACATTGTTTTTAATACATTTGAAAATATCTAGTATATTCATAATTTGGTTTCAGATTTAACCTAATTGGTGTAGTAGTAAATAGTAGTCCTTAGGGACCAAAATAGTAAAAAAAAAAAAGGTGTGGCAAAAACCATCTATTGATTTAAACTTGTTGTGATGTTTAAATACTTCATTTAACCATTAGCTCCGGCAATGACATTTATAGCAAGCCTTAAAAGACATTAGGTCAATAAACAGAAAAACCATGATTTATGTACCTCATTTAATATACTTTAATATAGAAACTTCCATACACAAAAAAGAGGTACTTAGAACATTATGAGATTATAATACCTTTGTCATCCTTCCATCCAGTAATGCAATAGCTGAATTTTTGAACTCTACCAAAAGAAACAATAGAAATTGAACCCTCATTTTATGCTGCTTCACAATACCATTCAGATGAATAATGCTATTAAAATATGGTTATGTATCACTGAGCTTTTCTTTTTCTAACCTGACTCTTTGTAAATGTGAAATGTGCCGGATGCATTATTTTTTAAGTAACTGATATTGATTGAAACAAATACTCCATTTAATATAATGAACTCTATAAGCGGTAAGGATAGAAATAAAGTCTAGAGGTTTGGCTCCAAATTAATGTTTTACAATTTTTAAACAATAAATATGCCTTGTTTAGGATCATCATTCAAGATCTCAAGCTACTCTTTATCCTACTGAGATTCTGAACAGGGAAGATATGAATTCCTTTCTTTCACTATTTTTCTACCCCAATCAGTTGTAATTTAGTGCACCTTAGAAAATATACATGATGAAAATACACAAAAGATATATATTATTAAAAATCCAGCAAGCATTTAAAAATTAGACCATCACACAAGAGGTCCATCCCCTAATTTAACTCAGGGATAGAATAAGTCCCTTTAAGGATTTATTTAAGGGCTAGAATGATGTCCATATGAAACTTGGGAGAGATGTGCTCCAGAGGGCTGCAAGTTCTGCAATTCTGCAGAACCCACTTTACAAATTCCTTGGGTTTGTTTCCGGATTGTGAGAAGTCCAATTTCAAGGCAAAATACAGCAACTGTAGTAGCCTTGATTCTGAGACAAAGTGAATACCACCCCTGATTTAATATTTGTGTACTTTAACTCCCTAGCCAGCATTGTATAGTTGAGGTGTCCTGGGAGTTGAAATCCACAAATCTTAAAGTTGCCAAGGTTGGACACCCTTGCCCTGGAAGATAGATCCTTGCTCCAATTACATGTAGATCTGTATTTTTACCTGGAGAGAACTAGACAGATTGGTCAAGAAAAACTATGAATCTTGTCAGCCACTATTCCTTTTCTAGACACTTCTTTGATTTATATTGTTTGTGCTTCCTAGCTTAGTTTGATGTGCCTTATAAATAGCTTCAAGAATCATTTCAGTTTAAAGCCCCAGGAGTTTGTCTGGCTGACCTGTAAGCTGACGACATTTAAATGTCTTAATTGATTCCTATTAGTGTTTCATTTATTACCCTGCAAGAAAAAATAGTGGAAACAGATCACCCACAGTATAAAACTGAAAGGAAGAAGGAAAGCAACAAGTACCTCATTAGAAACAGTGTTCTGCAAATGTCTCTGGGATATTCTAGACTTCAAACTAAGTGTTAGAAATTATTTATGCTGAGAAGAATGACTGCATTATTCTGATGACAATCTTTCCATAATGAAAGGTGCCTACAGGTCCAGGTTCTTAAATTTAGGTTACTCTCTGAGTTTGTTATTAAAAAATGAAAACTTCACAATAACTTTTTTCTTTAATTTTCAGGATAGGCAAGGTCTTTGAGGATTATTATAGTCAGTACACTCAGAGTTAGAAAACTATATATTCTTTTTAGCAAGGGGACATATTGCATCCAATTAATAATATAATGCAATAGTGGACTTAAAATTAGGTATTTCCTGCTGATTAACCTTTTCTGAATGCTATGGCAGGCCATCACTTATAAAACACACAGATAGCTTGGAACAATTATGCATACAGTACCAGTTCTATTTGCATATGATTGCTTGCTTTGCATACTTGTCCTTCTTTTGAATAAAGGGTAGGCCAAAGACCTATGCTTTACACTGAACCCTACTTGATCTTTGCAGTATCTTCTGGCAAGTGATATTTTCCCAGACTCTTTTGTCCTGACATTTTTGAGTATAGTGGTATTACTGTTTTTCAGGGAACAAAATAATGAAAAATATGAGTTTGGATTCTAAATTTAGCAAGTAGGGCGTAGATGGATGTAGTCCATTTCAGAATTTGCCATAGCAGTGATATACTGCAGATTGTCAAAGCCAGGACTCATGATGAGTTTGTATAAGGAAATTAAGAAATTATTCTTATAATATTGTTTTATATAGTACTAGCAGCTGGATACCCATGCTTTGCTACGAAACTATGTGATCGGGCTTGATATTGACAATTGAAGCTTGGAAATTAATGAGTAGTTACAATGGGGCTTGATACATTGATACGTAAAGCTTGAAAATTTATGTAGAATGTGTAACTCCTAGCATCAGAGCGTGTTAATATAAGGCAATTGGCAGTTGGAACAGAGTTCTTTTCAGGTGGGGAGGGGGTCCTTAGCATCAGAGCATGTTAATATACTGCATAAGAAATACTAATGATCTGGTGGTCATTTCGAAAAATTCTTTCTTAGTGAGCACCTAGAAGCCAAGAGGATCATACATGCCAAGTTTCAAGTTTGTAGGTTTTTAAGTTCTGGAGATTTTGTAATGAGTGAGTGGTATTTGGCTTATATATATATAGATAACTGTTTTGTTCATCAGAGATTCCATTATTAGATCTCAAGGTATATAAAAATCTACATCTTTGCTTTCATCTAATTTTAGTATAGAGAGATAATAAAATTATAGGTTTGAAAATCAACCCAGTTACCAAAATTCCTCAGAGATCTTGCTGACTCTTTCATTTTTCAGAAGAAAAATTGAAAAAGATACAATAGAATTGGCCCTCCTACACCTGATTCCGACCAATAAGGAATTGAAGATGTAAAAAATAGG
This sequence comes from Pseudoxenodon macrops, assembly GCA_032467955.1. Taxonomy (NCBI): domain Eukaryota; kingdom Metazoa; phylum Chordata; class Lepidosauria; order Squamata; family Pseudoxenodontidae; genus Pseudoxenodon; species Pseudoxenodon macrops. The sequence goes on along the minus strand of JANHFT010002846.1, from coordinate 46,756 downwards.
AACTTTGAGAGAAGGTAACCATATCATGTTTGGTTTAAAACACCATAGAAAGAAAAAAAGAGGAGTATATTTGTGCATATACACTAGACTGCAAGAAAACCAATTTAACAAGCTTAGAGAACTATTGCATGGAATCCCATGGACAGAAACGGTAAGGTCAAATAAAATACTGGGAGTACAATTTCCAATAAGGGAGGAGAGGAAACAACTGGGCAGCTCAGGAAACTGCTGTGGTTGCAGACAGAGCTTTTGATTGCTATACAAATTTAAAGATTGGTTGATCCTATACATGTTTGATTAAATGTAAACACGTATAGGAAATGGAAGATGGGTGCAATCTCTAAGTTGATATATCAGCAAGTAGCTAATGTATGCAGAAAAAAAGTTACAAGGCTAAAATGCAAAAGAAACCTAGATTTACAAGGAAAGTTAAAAGTACAGAAAGTTCTTAACTTGCAACGGTCGTATAACAACTGTTTGGAGTTATGATCACTTCAGAAAGGGTTTCAAGTCCTCCTGTGCAAATGTCACAGGCTGTGATCTCTGTGTATTACAAATTTTGTAAGGTTATGCCTCTTGAGAATCTATCATCTAATACCTAGGAAATAGACAGTGAACTTCATAACTACTCAGAGGATATGCTAATCTAACATGAACTTCTATTTCATTTGCAAACAAAGCAAATCAATGCTTTTTGTTTAAAAGACAGCATTTGTCTGAATTAAATAATGTCTCTTTAGAATAATATATAATTTTGTTGAGTTATGTTGGCTCCTACATATTTATTATGTCAAATTGCAAGGGCAATAAGAGCCTGACAAACTTCAATGCCAATACAGAGTCATAAATGAAATTTCAAGAGGTCTTAAACTTGCTTTCTATGATATGGTGAGATAATATTGATAATGCTTGCATACAGCTATTGATTTTATAAATGAAACGTGTTTCAAAGGTGGCCAGGAACTTGAATACTGGATTAATACATTTATACAATATATGGTTTTATACTGTGGGTGGATAATTGGTCTTAATTAAACAGGATTAAAGTGATGCTAATACTTGCATGGAAAATAGAAAAACAACCTGCTATGGCCAATTTCAGTAAAGCTTGGCATGAAAAATGAGGAATGCTTTGTCAACAAACAATCCCAGTTTCTATGAAGCTTTTGAAAGTGGGCCTCAGTATCCCAAACTGATGGGCTATATTACAGCTATTCTTTCAATTAGTGCCCTGAACTATCACTGTTGAATCAGTGATGGCACCTTACATCATGAGCCAAATGGGACAAAAAGACGTGAAAAAACAATATCACAAAGATGCCAAATGGGAAAATTTTCTTTTAGGGCAACAAGCTAGTACAGCAATGAAGTCCCTTGCTATGAATGAGGCAATTATTTATTAATTATAAGATCAGCTCTATCTCTGATGCTTTTTTTTAACAGAGAAGAGATTTTCATCAACCATTCTTCCCTTTTTAAAATGTTTAGCATCTCTAAGAAATTTTATTTGCTGTTCCTGAAGAAATAAAATCAAAACTGCCCAGTGATTTATTATATATAAAATGCTCTTGTGCTAATTTTTTAAATCCAGTCCTATACATTCCATCAATCCTGGGCTTTAGCTAATAATGAAATACACTCTCCTATTATCATTCTTTTTAAATTATTCTTATTCATTAGTGGCTCCAATTACTTCCCTTGCATATATCCGGCAGTGGTGGGATTCAAAATTTTAAACTACTGGTTCTGTGGGCGTGGCTTGTTGGACGTGGCAGGGGAAGGATACTGTAAAATCTCTATTTCCACCCCTCTCCAGGGGACGGTTACTGCAAAATCCCCATTTCCTCCCAATCAGCTGGGACTCAGGACGCAGAGAATAGATGGGTGTGTGGCCAGTCAGAGGTGGTATTTACTGGTTCTCCAGAACTGGTCAACTTTCCGCTACTGAACTACTCAAAATTTCCACTACCAGTTCTCCAGAACTGGTCAAAACCTGCTGAAACCCACCTCTGATGCATATAAATCCTATGCAAAGATCAGCAATGAAGAATAGTGTAACAGTGTGTGATCTGAGCAAGATCTTGAGAAATCGAGGACTGATGTCACCCTTCCCAAACAGACCAGATGAGCTACTCCTATTTTATTGTAAAGCTACATTAACAGAATCTTGCAAGTTTGAAAGTAGAAATCTCCTGCCATTTCCTTTACAGTCTGAGAAGATAGGGAGGGTCCGTTCTGGGCCTCTTTCTCTCTCCCTCTCTCTTATGTTGCTGTGGGCTCTACTGTCTCTTATCTGCTCATTCTCTAGGCAGCACTCTTCATCCTCAAAGTCTTTCTCATATATCATTCCAGACAGAGACAAAGGGAAAAACTTGATGCCAACTACAAAGGAGCATGGTAGGTATTAAAGGAACATGCAGAGAGGAAAGGAAGCAGTTAAGATGCAAATACTTCCTTGGGCACAGAACTTGCTCAATTTCCACCACTCATCCTCACAAACTTTTAGAAACTACTCTCAGTTGTATTCCTTCTGACCTGAAATGTTTACAACAGTTAGGGAATACCATGACCAAATACATTCTTTTCCAGCCGATCAAGTCATGAGTTCAAAAAATGTGAGCTCTCTCGGGCAAACCAGACAGGAAACATGCAAGATGAACTAATTCTACTTTATTATATGGCTCTGTTAGCACAATCATACAAATCTGAAAATATAAACTTTGGGCTATTAGGGTAAGTTCTTCCTAAGTTTCTTTCTCAGACTGTGAAGCCACTGTCTCTCTTTTCTGATTATTAACTGGGCAACATTTCTTTTTTTCCCTTCCTCAAGGCCATCCACATATTCTGTCACAAAAGTTTAAGTTTAAGTTTATTTATTTCGTCAAGCATGTATTATATAACAGATATAAGTATAAACATGATTATGAATACATTAAATGGATATGAATAAATGGGAGCAGTAGGACAGGGATGGTAGACACGCTGGTGCGCTTATGCACGCCCCTTACAGACTTCTTAGGAATGGGGTGAGGTCCACAGTAGACAGTCTAAGGTTAAAATTTTGGGGGTTAGGGGATGAAACCACAAAATCAGGTAGCACATTCCAGGCATCAACTCTGTTACTGAAGTTGTAATTTCTGCAATCAAGTTTGGAGTGGTTTACCATAAATTTATATAAAAGTAAAACTCAGTATCCTGTTTCCTTGGCTGTTGCTCATCCAATTCCATGCAAAAATAAAAATAAAATGAATGGTTCCACTGGTGGGTTCAATACGCATTGTGTGCATATGGCTGTTCATTTATACATTTATAACTCTTAGGATGTGGTGGGTACAGAGCCCTAAATCTATGAAGATGTTCTTCCTTCTCTTTTTATGTATTAATGACCTCTAACTGGAAGAATAATACAGTGGCATTTTGGCAATAGTGGTAAAAATGTAATTGTAAATAGTCACACCTCTGTATATGCATATTTGTATGTGAGGGTGAATGGGAAGGGAAATAACACCAAAAGCTATGAGGTGGGATAAGGGGGGAAAAAGTACCATAGTTTAGATAAACAAAGAAAAGCTTTTTTTTAAAAAAAACACCAAACAAACCAGGGATTATAAAACTCACTAGAAGGATTAAAATTTTACTCATTAATAGAGTTATCTGCATTCCTTCCCTAGCATAGTTTAGTTGTAACAAATATTGACAAGGACTTGCTTATGTTTAGGAACTGGGAAGTGCAGCGCAGCAAGGGCAAAGCTCGACAAAAACAGATTGTTCCCACAATTTTAATATTACAAAAGCAACATTATTCTAGTTTTGAAAAAGGTCATCTAGAACCAGAAAAGGGCAGGGGCTGCCCTTGAAATGGACTGAATCTGAAGGAAAATCTGGAGCTCATCTGACAGAGGAACTGCATGAATCAAGAATTTAACTTCTGTTGTTTTGTCACCTAGAAGCAGACAGTATCTCCTTAATTCATATGCATTTATTTCACAAGTACATTTCTAAACTTCATGAATGTGGCGATGTGCTATTGCAAGTTTATCAATAGGCTGCCCAGTGTTTTCCTCATGGCACATTCATCATCAATTTTAGCTCGCCAGTTAATAGGGGTCTGCTTGAATAATGTCTTTATCTAAAGCAGCTGGCAGAGTTCTGCATGTTTTGGAAATTTAATATATTCTTGAACAGAACAAAAGTCACTTCTTTGTTCTATGCTAATGGAGAATAGCCAGAATGCAGTGATGCCGCAAATGCAGAATGAGAATATCTGACTCTTTAAGAGTTGTGCAAATGGCTAAAAATGTGCTGTCAACTTTATTGCCCATTTAGTGAAATACTACCTGAGATCAGCATTTCTCAACAAGTGCTTTTAATACCTAGAAAAATGTCTACTACTCTATGTTTCTAGGATCATAACTGCTTTCTATTTATCTCTCCCTTGATTATTTAACTTCAATATAGATTGTCCAAGAACATATTTCTAAAGGTTGCTGTTGCTATTTGACAAGTACATTTCTCTAATGCAGCCTTTAAACTGCAAGCACCTCTGATGTAAGCTCACTTTTCAGTTGTTGTTACAGTTTGTATATAATTTTTAGTACAGTATTTTTTTCTGCATTACTTTTTGTGTGGAACATGGATCAGCAAGGTTGGACATTAGCAGATTTTGTTTGATGCTGCTGTTTATTAACAATAAACTCCAGTGGGAGTGGATTACTTGAAAGCCACTTTCAGAAGAATTTGTTATGGAATTTTAAAAATATCCTTATTATATTTCTAAAACTATTTCTATCAAATGAAATAATGGATAAATGGGTATAGAGCAACAGCTATGGCAATTATATTGGAAATATCTTTTGAAAGAATCCTATTATAGTATAGATTTTACTCAACTTTGGCCAGATGACATAATTGCTAAAAGTAATGAAGATACTGAAAGTTGTAGTATTTTTAAAAAAAGCACTTGAACATTGTTGAATTCAAGACATGCAGATAGATTGCTTTTTACATGGCACAAGTATTGAGTAGTTTATCTTTGGGAGTAGCCAGGAAAAAATGCTGCTCAAAGTTTTATCTATAGTATGTTTAATTAATTGTTGCATTCAAAGAGTCCCCACACATTCTACTTCTTCATAAATAAGACTGTTGAAATCAGATTCTCAGATATCTAAGGATGTGATAACAGTACAATTCAATTCAGTAAATGTTGAGTGGGATGAATTCCTAACAGATTATTCCTTGTTTTGCTGTTGATCACTAATTAAGTTTACCATATTTATCTAGAGCAGTGTCTTTTAATGTTGACAACTTTAAGGTCTGGACTTCTCCTCCCAAAATTATGGTAGTTGAATTCCATGCACGTTAAAGTTGCCAACATTGAAACATTGAGGATTCGATTTGTTTTAGCCTTAATTTATGGATGAAGCCTAAACAATTGCTCCTAGAACACTGCAGTTCTCCAACTTTCTAAACTGCCCTCCATTTCTTTTTCCTTCACCTGTACTTTCACCATCCATACCATTTTGGACCATTGTATTTTTATTAGTGGTGTAGTAAAAGTGCCATTGGATGGTTTGTGATCAAGATCATTTTCTGCCAAAGGGATCCTATTTATTTATTTAGCGTATGGCACGGTGTCTATATAGGTGCCCTTACAATGGTACCTTTGTAATGGATAGGAAAATAAGGGGAGAAAAGAAGTAGAGAGCTAGAAAACAAGTTGAGAAACAGCTAAGAATAAGATATCATTGGAAGCATAAAGAGGTTAATAAAATTCCCCATTGAAAGTAGTTTCTTGTTAGACGCTCTTTAAAAGAAACAGAAAAGGCTGCTTTCTTTCATTTTGCCTTTATCTAGCCTGTCTTCCTGGACTTAAAGGATTAAATTTTACCTGGCAGGACCATTATTGAATCTTTCACATATCTGTTTTTACTTTAAAGCAGCCACAGGAGGCCTTGGATTTGATCAGAGCAGTATGTGTGTGTGAGAGATAAACCTGTTTTCTGCATCAATTTTTTTTTTGGATGTATGGCTGTTTTTCGGGTGGTGCTAGTATAGTTTATTCCTTTTCTGTTAGATATCACAACTGCAATATAAATTGGGATAATCATGCCACCTGTCCCACTGATATAAACTGAAACCTTAACTGGACAGGTTAGAAAGTGCCATGATATTTTTCACTCATGTATTCACTGTTCTGCAGTTCCATATTAATGAATACAATATTTTAGAGTTCCCCAATCTTTTCAGTTTTGCAGACCGGCATGGAGGGGGGGGAGAGAGCAGATGGTTTCACGTGCACATTAGGTAAGGGTATGCGCGCATACGCTTGCCAGCTGCTCATGTGAGTAGGGATACATGCTTGCATGTGTGCTCGCCCACGGCTTCTGCAACTCAGTTCCAAAAGGTTCAAAGCTTGATAGGGGGCCACGGCCCATGGGCTGGGTACCCCTTCAATACTTTTAGTGCAACAAACAAGAGCACAATCTTATAACTGTGGACAGGTATGAAGAGTTTAGAACAATGCAGACCTATTTTCCTCACAGCAATAGGCAATAAAGCAGTGCTTCCCAAACATGGCTAAATTATGCAAAATTGAGAAAAATGTTTTTTTTTCTATGGGTAACAGCACATGAAACATTACCCAATCACAATAGCAACATTCAAATTGACTTAGAATGTTTTACCTACTTTGGGTGAAACTGATTTTCTGATAAGTGGTTTTGTGTAATGAAGGAAAACATTTGAGAAACTCTGCCTTGGAAAGAGGATGGACTGTTACAGTCCAAATCACCCTAGAATATGTACTAAAAGCTAGTTTTCCTTGTTCTTGATTCAAATCTTGGCTATTACATCATTAATCCATTACTGCTCTAGTAATACAATGACTTCTTATCCATGTTAACATTAAATTATCTGTTCCCTGTGTTTTATTGAAATTAGAAACCTTAGATTTTAAGCCAAACTTTGGCAAAGAACAGTGTTCACCTTTCTAAAGCACAGTCTGGCAGTCAAAGGGCTGATTTGTCTAATAGTATTAGACAAATATAGATCCAAGAAGTGAAGAAATATTATTCTTCAGAATCTATTTTAACGTTCTGCTGGAAAAGGTTTAGAGATCAATTTATCCAGAGGTGTAGAGGTGAATTCTAACTTATCTCGCCGCTGGTTCACTTCCTCCCACGCCGCATGGCCGCACGCATGCGCAATACAAAATAATCCTCCCAAAAAAGGCTGAAAACAAGATGGTGATACATGCGCAGTGTCAGAAACTCAGCTTCTGCGCATGGACAGAAGAAAAAAAAAACTGGGAAAATTTTTTTCCCCAAAAAAAAATCCCCAAAAAAGATGGCGCCATCCACGGTTCTGTGACATCACCAGCAGCTTACTACCTACTCTATAGAACCGGTCCAAACCGGTAGGAACCACCTCTTCAGAGGTGAACTTACACAGTTTAGTGTAGTGGTTAAAGTACTGGCCTAGAAACTAGGAGAGTATGAATTCTAGACCTGCTTTAGGCATTAATGCTAGCTGGGTGATTTGGGGCCAGTCAGTCTCATCCCACCTTACAAGATTTGGGTGAAAATGCAGATTGTGAAAAGTGGCAAAAAAAACAGTAGAACATATACTCAGCTTTTGCAGGAAAATTGTACAAATTGATTGTAAGCAATGACATAATAAAGTCACAAACATGATTCACTGGAATATCTGTAAAAATTATAATGTTCAGTAATGAAAAATTGGTGGTAATATAGAGTTGTAAAAGTAGTTGAAAATGAGCAGTGGTTATTAGCACAAACCATAATAACTATCTACCAGCCAAGTTGAGGCTTTTCCTATAAAATCTACAAAGATCAAAAGTAAGAGCATGTGTTTATACAGGTAGTCCTTGACTTATTACCACAATTGAGCCCAAAATGTATGTTGCTGCGAGAAATTTGTTAAGTGGGTTTTGCCCCATTTGACATCTTTTCTTGCCACATTTATTAAGTGAATCACTGCAGTTGTTAAATTAGTAACATGGTTGTAAAGTGAATCTGGCTTCCTCATTGACTTTGCTTGTAAGAAGGTCACAAAAGCTGATCACATGACCCCAGGACACCACAACCATTATAAGTGTGACACAGTTGTCAAGCATCTGAATGTAAATCACATGTCCATGGGAATGCTGCAATGATTATGAGTGAAAATTATTATAATTCACTTTTTCCCCCAGTGCTGTTGTAAATTTGAATGGTCACCAAGTGAACTGTTGTAAGTTAAGGACTACCTGCATAATGTGAAGTTTTTACTGAAACTCAGATAAAAGTGCTACAATCACGTGTTATCACCGCAATATAAAAAAGATAACTGAAACCCTACAAAGAACGCAAAGGAAAGCAAGAAAAATGACGAGTTTAGAGGCTAAACTGTATAATCAACTGTTAAGGAAACTAGCTATATCTAACATAATGAATACAAGGCCTAGGAGCAACATGATTGCTGTCTTTCAGTACTTGAGGAACTGTCATTGAAAAGAGGGGATTTCCTTATTCTCTAAAGCAGGGTTGTCAAACTCATGTCATCACGGAGGTCACGTGATGTATTGGGACTTTTTTCCTCTTTGCTAAAGCGGGCATGGGTGTGGCCAGCACGTGATGCATCCAGCCTGTGGGCCGTGAGTTTGACAACCCTGTTCTAAAGTACCTGAAGGTGGGACAAGAAGCAATCAATGGAAGCTCATTAAAGAGAGATACATCTGGCACTACGGAGAAATTTTCTGACAGTAAGAACAATAAATCAATGAAACATACTGCCTTCTGGAGTTGTGGGTGCTCAATCACTGGAGGTTCTCAAGAAAAGATTGGACAACCATTTTTTGGGGTTGGTATAATCTTATGCCTTGAGCAGGAGGTTGGACTAGAAGACCTTCAAGATTCTATTCTAACTCTAGTAGTGAAAATCCTTGGCCATCCTGATGAATTTTAAGTTTATCTAATTTTTGGTGACAGACATCCAAAAGTGACATTTCTAGTGGCAAAACACTAACATCAAGGGTGGGTTGTGAATATTTTTGCTGCCAGTTTGCTCAGGGTTGCGCTGCATGTGCGTGCATGAAGTGTATGCATGTGCGCATGCGCAGCAATAAAAAACTACCTTCTGTGCATGCGCAGAAGCCAAATCCAAGATGGCAGTGCCCATGGAGACGCCGATGGAACTGGCTCCGTGAAATCACCGCGGAGTTACTATCGGTTCTATAGAACTGGATAGAACCGGTAGGAGCCCATCTCTGACTAACATCTTAAAATTACTTCTGTATAGTACAGTAGTGGGTTTAGACTAAAGTATGTGCTGACCAGCATATAATTACACCCAGTCTCTTTTATGGTTATATTTTATTTAGGTATGAATTTTTTTCTAAGATTTTTTCTCTAATTCTGCTATAAAATGATTTATTTAAAATTGAATTATGTTCTAACACGAAAGAGAAATTTGGTGAGAAACTGCATAGAATGTGATGGATGCATCTGAACGGATTCATCAAACACCAGTCAATACAAAGAAGCAGAATAAATCTATCCCTTTACATGTATAGGATTCAGATCATGAAGATGAAAAAGAAGTTCAGTTAAAATGGAAAAAGAAATCTTTTTCTTTTCTATCTAGCTTTCTACAGAGGAGATATTTTGTCAAGGTTTCACTATATTAGCTAAAATCAAATAATTAAAGATCATGGGGTACATGGTTTGGTCAAAGTCAGCACAAATCTGTTAAAATAAGTAAGGCAGAAGATTTCCCTGGATCAATAGCATTACATTTGACTTGGAATCATTTATCATTACAGATTTTCCAATTCTGTTACCACTCCATGCCCTTGTGCTTTTTATTTCTTCAGTGTTTTCCCATTTTTGCGGCTTTGGTGAAATATTTCAAAAATCTTGGCTTGTGTATAACCATAATGCTAATTTAAGTTTGACTGTATTTTCTTTAGATTCTGTACAGTTTCAGTCTCAGTCCGTGTTCACGTAGTACAGTCTATTTTGGATTAAATGGCAATGTTAGTTCATCAAGGCAACAAATTTTCCAGCTATGATAATTGTAGAGAACTAGCAGAAGAGAAAAGTGTTACTGAGAGCATGTCTGTGACTACCAATATGCTTCATCTTACGCTGTTTTTGTATAATGTTGACTGCTTTTCACAATTGCAATTGCAATTGTTTCCTTGTACTTTCAAGCATAGTGAGATAGGATGGAGGGTCTGCTCTATTTACTAAAAACACAATTTTGTCCATTGCAAAGATTTCATTGGATGATAGTTGTTTTTGTCATAATTTGGAGAATCTTCCTGTTCTTCCTTAATATATTCCAGTTTCTCATCCTGTTAACTGACCTATCATCTCTTGAACAGAACTCCATTTTAGTTGCTCTGTTAAGGTGCTTGTTTAACATTTTGTATTTTACATTTATTTATTGTCCATGTTTTAATATTTGAGCTTTCATTTTTGTTTATTGTTTGTTATCATGCCTTACTCCACCAAAAATCACATTGTTTGAGGTAAGTGGCTTTATAAATCTAATACACATGGTACGTAAATAAGTAAATAAATAAATCTCAAGTTCTATATACATTTCCTTTATCTACTTGCTTATTTCATGAACAAGCCATTGGTATAAATCAGTTCAAGAACACTTTTAAATTTCATGGTACTCCGTTATGTCTTGGCAATTCTGAGCGTATAGTTAGATAGGGGATCTCACAAATGAAACTTGTCAATCTTCTAGTCTTTCCCTTATCTCTTAGGAATAAAATTCTGAAACAATGACAATTGAGTCAAAGCAGAGCAAGGTACCACAGAACAGAACAGCATGGATAAAAGCGTATCAATGCAATAATTTAAAAAGTCTCTCTAAATAGAAAGGTTTTTTTTTGTTGCCATGCAGCAAAACACTACAAAAAAAACCTCCTATACCAAAAGAATCTCCAATGTAGTAAAAAAAAAATATTTGAAACTCACTAGGTGGTTCAACAGACCTCAATCCTTTTCTTACCAATGAAAATAGCTGAGAAGATATCTTTGGACATCTCCCCTGTTTGCTTCATTATCAAGTCATTGGAGGAGAGGCAATATTGGGATGGGAGAAAAGCTAATAATAGAACTGGGCAAAAATGCTGAAGGGTTGTTTCATTTCCAAGAGGTTCATGCAAAGTACACCTTTAAAGTTACTTCATGAAGTAATAATGTATCTCTACTACTAAAATTGAAGCAGACAGGTAATTTTATTCTGAAATCTTTTCCAGATATTCTAATAGATGGACAGGGCTTTTGCACATGCAAAACGTCATAAGGTTAAGGCCATAAGGCATTATTCATAAAAAGATATAACATTACCCCTTTATTTCAATGAAAATTACATGGCCTTCATTTTGTAACAGATCTGTTGAGGCAAAACCATAGCACTTCACATATGCCCATTACATAAAGGGACATGGATCTGTGCCTGAAAGAAAATATATAAATATGCACCAATGGACCAATTGGATCAGTCAAAACTCCTAATGTTAGTGGTTCCAATGTAAAAATAATCTAGCTTTACTTGCATAACCATTTTAACAAGGCAGTTTCTATAAAATGATCGCTGACCCAGATGAGTTTAAAATGGGATTAGAGAAATTATGGAGGACCTTTTGAGAAAAAATTACTTTACAAGAGTCAGTATTACCTCAAACGGTAGCATGCTTTCAAATATCACTGTAGGCAAACAAGATTGGAAAGTGGTATATCTGTGAGAATTGCAAAGGAATCTTTTGGCTCTTGTGAGAAATGATGTGTTGTATTAAGGTAGTCCAAAAGAACACAGCTATTCATATTTCAATAACTACCCACAATTCCATAGGACATTCTCAACCTTGGCAACTTTCTGGGAGTTGAAAACATGTGGATTTCAACTCCCAGAATTCCACAGCCAGCAATTCTTTTGTGAACAAATAAAGGAAGTAGAAACTTGAAAGGTAGATATATAATGTAGTGTATGAATAAGCCTTTAAGCAATATGGACAACTAGTGGGAGACAGCCTGAATACTAACTCTTTGTTGACTTAAGTGTCATCATGGGAATTGTAACATCTGATCATGGATCATGGGATTCAGTGACTACAAGCCTGTCAGGCAGAATGTTAATCTAATAGAAATTAATAAAATGAGCATTCTTTTTTCTAGTCTTTCCTTTCATGATAATTTCTCTGTGAATAGTTCATAAGTCTAGTATGTCTTCCTTAAAAAGAAATCGGCAGCAACAGGAAGATTCATTTATGGGCAAAGGGCAGAAAGAGGTTCCTATCATCCAATGACAGAAATAACTTCTAGTAGAAAATGCTGCTGCTACCATATTTCACTTGAAGTGTTTCTCTGCTTTATCCCTCAAGATGGAGCAGTGGCAAAGCATTTTTGCAGTTGATACCTGGATATTTCCTTCTTTTTATCTGGGCTTCTGTGGAATAAAACACCAATGAATAATTCAAGTACAATACAGAAAATAAACCTTTGATGAACCTCACAATTAACTATAGTCTGTTTTCACTCAAGTAACATGACATAGAAGGCTCATTGTTCTGAAAAGCTAACGAAAACTACTTGATGCATTACAAAAGCAATCTCTTTAAATTTTTATTAATAATTATCCTGGGTTATATGCCCAAGAGGCAAGAAGTTTTTCATATTGATGGAGAGCTTTTGTTGTTTGTTTACTTCAAACATGAATGTTGAATGTAAACACTGGAGTTTATCTCTAGTAAAAACATGCTATTACATATAATATAACTTCATCCCCACAACTGCATAATTTGCAAAAGTGTGCAAAAATGGACTAAACCAAGCAAAAAATATGCCATAATAAAAAACAGAATACTTTGAAGTTCTTTATAGTGCAAAATAAAATCATCCATTTTATTTGAATGTCACATGGTTGGTTTTTTTTTACTTTGGGAAACTTCTGAATATTTATTTAGCCTGATTAGGATAGGTAGGAAAATATTTTAATGCACTCCATATTTAATGTACTTTATTTACTTCTTGCAAATAATGGAAGTTGCTTTTGTTCTTTAACATCGTCTTTTTAATCCAATGTAGTTAGTTTGCAAAGCTTTTCTTTGTAGAGTTCAGGAAACTCTCCTTCACTGAATGGTTCTTCAACCAACAATTTGTAAGGCAGTAAAAATGATTACTGAATGGCTAACAAACAAACCCACAAACTTGATGCATTGATTGGGTTTGAACAATTTCAGTAGTCAGGAAATCATTAAAATCTAATTGCCTTAAATCCAACATTTCAGATTAGCAGTAACTCAGTTGCTAGCTGCATTCAAACTACTTACATTTGGCTAAGCTAATTTAAATGAAAGCAATTTCTCTGAGAGAATTAGCCTATGTGGGAGAAACGATGAAAGGCTTACTTCAGATATAATTGAGCACTTACCTATAGATAGCATAAGGTGGTTTCTGATCCTTCTACTTTTCTACAAGTCTGTGAATTATGTTACAGAGTAATGAGGAAATGTAGCATCTGTTTCCTATATACCTCTTGTCTTTCTGTAAAAGGGTTTCAGTTGCTAATATAATCATTATATGAATGTTACTAGGAGGTGGTAGAAAAACAGATGGTAGTGAGCAGAAATCAATATGCAGGATAGGAAATCATGTAACATGGTAGAAGATGCAGGGGGTCAACAGTTAACTAGAAATATCAAGAGGAAAGTTCAGGAAGAAAACATGGGTGGTAAAAGCAGGAAGGAAGCCCATAAAGGTGGCAACTACATAGATAAGGAATGAAAAGGCCAGAAAGTCATAGCTAGGAGCATCAGCTCAGCTGAGCCAACAGTTGGCACAACCTTAGCACTATTCATTTGGGCTCAAAGAATATAGAACCTTGAGCAACAGCAAAACCCAGTCTACTATGTCAGCCTCAATAATGGCACCAGTGCCAGAGAAACCCAGTTTTTAATGGGGAAGTAGATACTAAACAAATGACTGTACCTTATAAAGAGGCGGAGAAGAGAAGGAGGAGGAAGCAGCAGCAACAGCAAAGAGGAGCAACTGGATTTATTTTAAAGATTAAAAAACTGTGGAATAATTATATGATAGGGACACACTAAAATAATCTTAATATATTTTTTAAATATATTGTTTAGTAAGGCAGACATGCAGAATTGCAAAATTCTTCCAACTTTCTCAAGACAGGTTTATTTTATATCTGAAAATATAAACATTCATTTACGTGACCAAGAAACGATCCTGAATATATGTGCTGAGTCATTAGCTAAAGAATTTGTGAGAAAAATATGTTTCTCAATACTGTGTGATAGATGTTGACAGCTGAGCTCCCACAAACTCTGTTTCAAGATTATAACATCTTTACAATTATTTTGGAAATATGCAGAGGCACATCTGGAAAAAGAAACCATAACAATTCTGTAAGTAATAGGGGGGAAAAACCCAGTTTCACAAATGTTGATCAGTTCATCGAGATTTAAGAAAACTGCCAACTGCAAGCAAAATTTCAATTACAAGTCAACATCACTCCCCATGTAACTCCATAGGATGGATCAAAGATACTATCACTGTGTTCTTATTCTCTTGGAATGCAAAACTCTCATCTTGGCTTGCAGCAAAAAGATAGAGCATCACTAACCTGTCAGATTGTTTTTTTGTCAATGTGGTGAAACTGTATGTCTTCAGACATATTTAACCTTATTACAAACCAACACAGAATGTACCAATCCAATCTAATTTTCACTAAAGCCTTGTTTATTTTAGAAGCAAACAAAGCTGTTCTAGAGAGAACATTATGTGGCAACAGTATGATAGACTAGCTACTTTCAAAACAATTAATTAAGGTATTTATTAAAAGCATTTTCTTCCACTGCACTAAAAGCTCAGGAAAACAAACCAGAATGACAACAGATATTTAGGGGGAAAAACTTTGTCCTCTAAGAAACACTGAATAATGCTTTAAAAAATAAATAAATAAAAAGACTATTTTCTGAAATAGTAAAGGTGTTTTTTTTTCTTTTTGGTGTTGTAAGCTAGTAAAACAGGTGCAATAAAGCAGCGGCTCCCAACTTTTTGGTCACCAGGGCAGAGGTGGGTTGCTTCTGGTTTGGTTCGGTTCAATAGAACTATTAGCGGAGATTTGCCTCCGCTCCCCAAACCGGCAGCGACGGCCGGCTGGCCATGCCCCGAGCCGGTTCTCCAGGAGGAAATCAGTTCTCCCGGTGAAAATTGGCTCAAAAATAACCCTCTGCGTATGTGCAAAACCTCCTGCGTGTGCACTGAGGGTTATTTTTGAGGTAATACCTGGATACAACGGGGATGTGTGTGCTCGCTGCGTTCGCACGTGCATGCAAAATGCGCACCTCCATCGCAACCAGAACCAGTAGGAAAGATAAGTAGAACCCACCCCTGCACCAGGGTCCAGTTCCATGGAGAGACCAGAAGGGGTGTGACTTCATGTGCTGTCTCCATCCTGCAGATGGGGCTTCTCTTGTTTGTGCGGGCCATGGGCATGCCATGGCCCAGTGTTGGTCAATGGACAAGGGTTGGGGACCCCTGAATAAGGCATCAGGCTAGAAACTGAGGAACATGAATTCTAGTCACACCCAAAGTCAGTTGGGTGACTTTGCACCAGTCTCTCTCTCTCTTTCTCTCTCTCTCTCTCTCTCTCTCTCTTTTTCTCTCAGCCTTAGGAAGCAGGCATAGGCAAACTTCTGAAATCTTGCCAAGAAAATGCAAGGACTTATCCAGGCAGTTGCCGGGAGTTAAAATTGACTCAAAGGAGGTGGGGAGAAAAGCAATATCTAGTTGACCTTGACTGATTTCAAATCTTAGCAAAATCAGATCTGGTTGGACCTGGCAGTGATGGGATATTCCAAGGCTTTCACAACAATACTAAAGCACTTTTTTTTAAACACTGCCAAGAAATCTGCATGGATGCAGAAGAGAAGCTTGACTTGAAGGCATCCTCAATTTTAAACGTTTTTTGCAAATTAAAAAAAAACCCTCATTCTCTCCCTGCCTCCTAATGATAAAAACCCCACAATCCTAACAAACGTTTTCCTTCCAAGGACATTATTGCCTTACTATCAAGTGTATATTTTTTAAAGAAATTGTTTAAGAATATGTCCTAGTCTTGTAAAGGTTGTTCTGGGATCCTAGAATAAATCCTTGTAATTCAAAGCATAGAAATAATTCCCAAGGCAGGAATAAAAGATAATTTGGAACCTTTATAGCATACAGCAAGCAGAAAGCCTTTTGCATTACAATTATTCAGGTAAACGGACCTGGTATTATGTAAGGTGAGTAAGAAAAAGTCAATGCACATAATGAATCAGAAGTTTAAAAGGAACATTGCTTATCCCCTTATCCATCCTTCAGCAAAATGTACCAATCTAAAGCTTTCCTGATAGTTCAAGAAGCCTTCGGGAGTGAAGGTGTCTGGGATGGGACGTGAGGTTATTTAAAGAGAATTGTCAGCCTGAAAAACACTGAAGAGAGTAACACAAAACAATTCAAAAGAATATGTCTATAGAGTGATTAGGCATTTAGCACAGAATGCTCAATATCTACCTATTTTTTTCTTTTACACTGTGCAATATTTTCTTTAGTGTTTTTCTCCACCAAAGGCCATAACACAAAACCCAGGTGGTAGGGACTGTGAGTTCTCAACACTGGGGTTATATTTTCAATGATTCATTTTACTGCCTTGAATGAAAAATATCACTACATGATCTGAACCACACTTTTCACATAACACCCTTTATATTGATGGTGTTTTTACCTGTGTTTTTCAAACTTGGCAACTTTAAGATGTGTAACTTTAACTCCCCAGGCAGCAGTTCTGTTGAGAATATTTCGAATAAATAAGCCACATTGCCTGCTTATTAATGGCTAGTTTCTCTATTATATTCCAGGCTCCATTCATTTTCTTAGTGGAATGCATACAATACGTACCTTCCTATTTAGGCTCTCAGACACAAAACAGAGGCCACATGCATCTACATACTCCAATTAGAAACGGGGAGATAATGTACACAAACTTGTATAGAACGTTGCTTTACTGCAATGCTAATACAGAGGAGGGTAGGAATGTTGAAATCATGGTCTGTGTGCTATTCTTTGGGTGTCAGATCTTTTCTTTTGAATGGTAAGCTTAAGGGAGATATGGCCTTGCTGCAGCTATTCTTAAATCACTCTGGGAGCCTTTTGGACTGAATAGAATTATTTTTTTCTGTGGTGTCTATGTGTATTTGTTAGATCTCAAATATTCAACCCTGCTTTTAAGGTTGCCATCTAAAACAGCCTTCCCCTTCTTTTCTGCAATATTCCACAATAGCCAGCTTGGGGTGAAAATAAAAATAAAACCGTCAAGTTTTACAATCTTTCAGCTTTGGTAGAACCTTAGTGTATCTGGATGGGTCTCCTATCCAATTACTAACCTCACTTGACCTTGCTTTCCCTTTTGAGACCACTTAATGCTGACACCTTGCTGGGCACCTGTTGGGAAAGTGATATAACATCCAGGGAAATTTGCAAGTGAAAGGGTGAGAGAAGCGGAGGAAGAGGGGATATTATACTTCTAAAATGACCAGTTGGAGTGGAAATAATCCAGGCACCTTGATGAAATAGCTGCAGGCTAGGTAACAATTGGAGGGTCAGAGCCAAAGGCATCTATTCTCTGTCTCAGCAGACAAATTATGATTGCGTAGCTTCTCTTATTTTCCTCTGATTCTGCAACTTGATGTAATAGATGACACCAGGGGAAAGTTGGGAAGAGGAGGAGACAATTGCTTTCTTGTGGGAGAAAGCTGATATTATTTTGCATTTTTGAGCCAAACTGTTTGAAAATGATATTTCTCCCTGGTTTTTTGGGTGCAATTCTCAAATTAAGTTGGGGTCAAAAATTTAAGTTCCGGAAAACTGATTTCCCCAGATACATATCCCGATGAATATAACCAAGAAAACTGTATCACAATAGGGTGTGAAGAATGGTTTTCTTTAAAAAAAAAAAAAAGTACTTTGCCTAAAGGTAGTTAGGCAATATTGCAGGCTCAATTTACAAATATGGGGTTAGATGTGTACAAAAGAATCTATTTTAAAAACAGGGCCGGGTGAAAAGGAAAACATTTTTACCAGAGGTGGGTTACTACCGGTTCGGACCGGTTCTACCAAGTAGGTAGTAGGCCGCTGGTGACATCATGGAGCCGGTTCTGCTGCTCCGTGGGCATTGCCATCTTTTTTTTGGAATGTTCTTTTGGGGAAAAAAATTGCTTACATTTTTTCGGGTTTTTTTCTTCTGCGCATGCGCATAAGCTGGGTTTCCGGCACTGCGCATGCATCACCATCTTGTTTTTGGCCATTTAAAAAAAAATTCAGGGCTTTTTTCTACTGCACATGTGCGCACGCGGGAGGTGCGCCCGTGTGGCATGGGAGGCGCACCGGCTCGGGAGGCAGCGAACTGCTGGCGAGGTAAGTTAGAACCCACCCCTGAGCTTTATCTCATCTTAGCAGGCTCACTTTCTTGGCAGCTGAGAAAAAAAAACATGTGACTTTCAGGAGAGACACTGCTTCTCTTCTCCCTCTCTGCAATTAAATGGAATCTGGCATGCCATCAATTTTAAAAGTTTCTTAAGCTCTCCGGCATCCACCTCCTTTATGCTAAGTGCAAACACCCAGAACAGCTTTCTGACAAATTAATAAATCAGTAGGATTACCTATCTACATACAGAAATTGACTGATCCAGAATGTTTCTATAAGTGTTAGATTCATAGGGTGAGCTATATGTATCTACTCTAAATGCTGAACTTGTTTTACTAACAAAAATTGGTCTGCTACAGTGTAAGGAATTATGAAAGTAGCTGAGCCCCAGCATTCCTTGGTACTATCATTTTGAATGAATTTAAAGAATCTTATATTTAAAGTTGAAGTGTGATGAAAATAAGCCATACTTTAGTTGGGGGGAAAAACCCCTATGTCTTTTCAGGTTGAAAATTAAATATTAATATTTCCAGATTGCAGGTGTATTGATCAGCAGCTTGCATTGTCACCAAATGGGTCACTAAGGTGCAGACTCAATGAGTTCTTTTTTTTTAATTTGGGGTTTTTGTTTGGCACAGAATCTCTCTAAGCTTGTCTACAAGACAAATACATCATCACTAAGCCAGTAAATTACTTCACTTTCAATGACACTCCTATAGAAGGTGTCTTCTAATTGAATCTAAAAGCAGATGAGGGTTTTGTAATTAGGATGAATTATATACAAGTATAATTGTTTATGAAACTGCTTTATGAAAGAACTGCTTGGTATATCTTGCAGTGCCTTAATATGCTTCAGTGAATTTGCAAAATTCCCTCTTTACACTACTTTTTATTTAACCATCTGAGTTATTATTATTATCTCTTCTTTCATTTAGGAGTCCATGAAGGCATATGCCTTTCCTCTCATTTTATCCCCATTAATCCAATAGGGTAGGTTGGGCTAAAAGAGACTGGTTCAATTACCCAGTACATATCTGTGGATTTGATTAGGATTTTCCCAGTACCAGGCCAACTTCTTGGTCACTACTTCACAAGTTGAACCAAGTTTGCTTTACTTTAGGCTAGGGATTATGTGAACCTAACCCCTATCATTTGTAAATTACTGATTAAGATTTAGCATTATGCATGACTTTGAACAAACCTTTTACTATGAAAACATGACTCAGTATGATCTGTGAACCCAGCCTCTTCTCTACTTTTGTATTTCTTTCAAAGAGCAAACTAGGAATATTAAGATGCTACTGGGATGTTAATCAAGGCTAGTAGGCTGGTCTTTAGTTATTTAATTTATCATATTAGGTCGAGCTCCTTGGGATTGCATATATATGTGCTCACTATCTTGACCTGTTTTTAGTAATAACCCATTGCTCTTTCAAGGACATTTCAGTAATTTCTGATCGCCTCCATCCATGTTCCTCATTGTTTGCCCCTTCTTATATATAACCCTCCTTTTCACATACCAAATGCCTGAATTGTACATGATTGGTATTAGAACCTTAATTTATAGATGAGTAACACTAGTTTAGAAGTTCAGTTCTACAATGAAGCCAGGATTATCACTTCCAGGGTCCTTGCAAGTCCTTGCTCTAAGTTTATCTTTCCTACATAGGCAAGATTCTGCAATTAATTTGTGTCAGAAAAGTTTGCATAGCTTTCCATTGTCTTCTGAAATGGGTGCCTCAGAGAATTTCAGAAACTGGAACTACATAGACAGAAATGGGAACTATATAAATAGAAATTGGAACTATATAGATAGAAACTGGAATCCTGCCTTATGTGCACCTCTTCAAAAACTCCAAATATTATTATGCAGTTGCCATTTTTTATTGACAAAGAAGGGGGAAATGGCTAAATGTACAACTGGAAAATATTAATTATCTGCCATGATTTCTGTATGGTTTATTAAAAGGGTGGCTCTACAACAAAATTGTCAGTAGTAAATTGTCACCTGGAGGCTTATCTGTTTTCAGGGATTATATGTAAATCCTTCCATTCCCCAGTCAGGGCTGAAGAAGCTTCTTGGATGATAAATGAAACATCTTCAAAGAAAAAAAACCAGAAAGTCCAGTTGCCTCTTGAAAAAGCACCTTTGGGACGAAAATGACCTGGATGACTGAGAATCTCCATAGACATGTCTCTTTTAGGATCTACACTATAGTTTTCATCTGTTCTCCACCCCAAGATGTCAGTAAGCTATGCTATCAGTTTTCAGTAATCATGGTCAATGGATTCATGATCAGGATGGGTTGATCATCCATTACTATAGTTTGAAGTCAAATGAATGGTAGTCACTAATAACAGAACAATATAAGCAAGATTGATCGTCAATAGGAAAAACAGATTTCTTGCTAGAATAATATCTGCTAATGCAGGGATGGGTTTGAGAGTACAACTCAATACAGCAGTGGAAAAAAGTCCTGAATCTTAGAAGTTTGCTAATCATAGAGGATTACATCTGTAGATATTTTAAGATGTGATTATTCGTGTTTTCTAGCCTTTTAGATCAGTTTTCTGACAATATAGGACTCAGCCTCAGAATGAATTTTTCAGTTCCAATATTTATCTTCTAGAAATTATGCATTTTTTTATTATCTACCTCGAGGTGCAAGCTATAGCTGTAAGTTATAAAGATGATAGCAAAGATAAACTTGGGCAGATAACAAAGATAGTCCTAAAATATAGAAGTTGCCCCTGGAAATATGTGAAATTTCAAAGGAAGATTAGATAAGTCCCTTCTATTCTAACTTTTAGGCAAGCATTTAAAATATCTGTATTCTTTCTTTAAAAATGTTTTAATGCCCCATACTGTAAACTAACTTTAAAATTAGGTTTGTTTTCGTACTATTTTCTAACTGTAGAATTTTATACAGTGATAAAGGAGTTCAGTGTTTTTAAGGTCTGAAATGGAGTTTAATTCCCAGTCCTTAAATAAGTAAATAACTTGAATCACTGTAGCTGACCTAGAATCTGAGAAGAAATTTAAACCTGGAAAACATAATGGGTGGAATGATTTTCTTTTTGTCAGTTCCTTATTATGCATGTTCAGAAAAATAACATTACTCAATTATAATAAGCTCACAAATACATTAGCTACACAATATATACTGTAACTTTCCTTTTTCCATTTATTCCTCTAGTTGTGCATATCAGACAACTGGGAAAGACAAATAAATAGCACCTTTTCTGCATGCTCTAAGCTTTATTTAAGTCAAGAGTGCACTCTATTCCAATGGTTTTTTTTAACACCAAGATAGGTAAATCTAAAATGCAGAAAAGTTTAAAAAGTCAAAATAAAAAGGAAGGGAGATCTCTTATACATCTAGAGGCCTAGATTCTAAAACAGAGTTTTATCTATCTACCTACAGTATATACATATATATGTATCAGGAGAGCAGGTGCTGTTGCCCATCCAATGTTAATTATTTCTGGATTTGGGTTGCCCAATACCCACTGACAGTCTAGATAGCATTGAGTCAGAGATAGTTTGTACCACGTGTTTCATTGTTCTAACTTATTAGTTGTAAGGATATATGCATTGTAGCTTCAAATATTTACTTTCCTTTTTGCTTTTGTAAGGTAACTTGAATGGATTAAATTTCTTTTTATGTCTGGATAATGAATACAACAATATCATTTTAATATGTGTCACCACAGCCCTATTCAGGTGTTATGAAATCCATGCTTTCACATGAGATTTCTGGATAACTCCTTTCCCCAATCAATGTTGTTTTGATGAGACTGATTTTCCTGAAGGCATCTCTGTATTCAATGTGAATGTCTGTGGAAAGAAGCTATAGTCATTGTATATGAGCCATGACCGTGATAATGTAATATCTTGCTCCCAAGGAAGCTGCTACATTTACATATAAGTACTTTTTTTTATTGCAGAGAGAAATGCTGGAAGAAGCCACAGAATTTTGATGATGTCACTGGAAGAACATATTTTCTAAAATGCTATTATTGTTCTGGGTTAGTAACACATGAACAGAGCTTTTGTCTGGCTCCATGTGTACGTATTGTATGCAGGAGCAAATTGTACATTAGGATCTTTTTAAAAGATGGACATTATGGCAAGGTTTGCTCAAAATTGATAACCTGTGTAGTCAGCCCCAGGACCTAGAATTAAGCAAGACAAGTATAAATCTATCTCCTGTAGTTTCCTTTCTGAAAAAAGAGTAGGGGTGTTTTGTTTTGTATTTATATTCAACCTTAGAATCTGAATTGGAGAGTGAAACGCATTGTATAGCACCCATTTGTACTCATAGACTTAATTTATCCAGAAACACACCAATGCTTATAAGAATGGTTCCCAATAGGACTGGGAAGTTTGTTCTCTATAATCATAAATTCTTAAATGAAAGATTGTGACTGAAATCAGTGGGAAATTAGACAGACAAACAAATTTAGACTCAGGGAAGGTACTAGATTAATACCAGGAGGTAGAGTGGGACAAAAAAAATATAAATCACAAGACAGTATCCTTCAAACATCAATAGCTTGAAGACTAAGATATGAAGATTTGGTTCCTACTTCTTCGGTGCTTTCTGTTCAAGGACATGTGTATCAGAGGTGGGTTCCTACTGGCTTGGACCAGTTCTACCGAGTAGGTAGTAGGGTGCTGGTGATGTCAGGGAGCCAGTTCTGCTCTGTGGGCGCCACCATCTTTTTTTATTTTGGGGGTGGATCTTCTGTGCATGCGCAGAAGCTGAGTTTCCGGCACTGCACATGCATCAGCATCTTGTTTTTGGCCTTTTTGGGGGGATCTTTTTGGATTTTTTCTACTGTGCATGCATGCGCCCACGTAGCAAACCAGCGGCAAGGTAAGTTAGAACCCACCCCGATGTGTATCCTACATTTATTGATTGCTAATTTTTCTCTGAGCTTTCAGTACATTTTCAGATTAGTATCAAATGTACTCCTGAAGTGTTATCTTCTGTTTCAGTGGGACTAGATAAACACTACTAAGCACTTTATTAATTTTGCCTCTTTTAATCACCTTAATTTGAAAACTAAATAGAAACTAAAACTTCAGTGAGTTCTGGTCCATACATAATAACCCTACTAGCTTCCCAAATGTCTCTTACTTGTTTTGCATGGCTTTAACTGAAGCCAGCTTTATGATTTACAATATTTTACAACAATGACTTTCATGACTGCTTTATGAGCAATGATTCGAGTGGTACGTTTGCATAGAGAACCAAGCATGATATCCAAAGTCCTAAAAACAACAATAATTTGCAATATCAAAATACATCAAGGACATTTAAAAATTAAAATCTTTCAAGAAGTTATCTTGCCAAGCATATGATATGCAAGTTGGTCAGCTTAATGAACCCTTGGCAAACAGATGGTCACTGAAGGAAACAACAATTAGTGTCAGTGTGAATTACAAATCCTAAACATCTCAGAGACTCTGCAGTGATTTTTCTTTGTGAAAAGCGGAGTGCAGTTCTAATGCTGAATTAATATTAGCTAATGGAAAAAATATAGGTTAATTTTGAAATGCTTATGACTTGTCCTATGATGGTTTTAAGATGTACAAGTTTTCATATCCTAAAAAACAGATTTAAAAAAAATTAGGCTTGAGCATTTTACCAAATAGAGTTTTAAAATTCTTACTGTGCCAGAAAGAAAGAAGCAAAGTCACCTTGCGGGGATTTCCCCCCCCTGTCTCACAAATAGTTGTGTTGATGCATCTTAAACAGTTTGCTTATTTCAGAGTTGTGAAAATTACTCCTTTTCTGAGAAAGACGTAAACAGCTTTTGTTAATCAGTCAGTACAATGCTGAAGATCCAAACTTACTTTAAAAAAACTATTCATTAAGGATCATAAAAATACATTACAGAAAGTAACTTTGCATTATTTGGAGGACTTTTATTTTCTGATCATTCCTGAAATCAGGGTCTTCAGCCAAAACTCAGGACAGGTGTTTGGACAGCAAAGGCTGTTAAAGTAGTTGTTTACTTTATTTATTGCTGTTTCTCTTTTGGGAACATTAACCTTGGGGTTGGTGTAGTTGATTACTTTGTGCCTGAGTAAGGACATCTTTCTTTTTACTGATTGGATATTGGTTGCACCAGCCAATTTTCCTTTTGTACATCAAGGAAGCAGGATAGCAGCAAGGCAAAGCTTTTTTAAAATACCGTATATAGTTTCAGTAACAAGAAATTATAGGATCAAGAGTACTAACCATGCTTGAGAAGCATTCAGGGGCATCTTTATAATGAAGGCGGAGTTGCAAGATTCTGTTTGCTAAATTAAAGAGATGCCAGTAATATGTTCTAAAATCTTATCAGAGAATGTCCTGAAAGTTATGAAACATGATACGATACTAAGTTGACATAGCATATTTCATGCAAGAGAAGTTGAAAAGACATATGCTGGATGTTAAATAGGGGCTGGGCTTGCCTGCAACATTTCAATCAAGATCCTTTCAATGAAAAGCAGGGGTATCCAACTCACGGCCCGCGGGCCAGATGTATCACGTGCTGGTAATGCCTATTCCCCGGTTTAGCAAAGCGGAGAAAAAGTCATGCAGCATCACGTGACAACAACATAAGGTCACGAGTTTGACACCCATGGCCTAAAGGAATCTGCCTCACATGACAGTCTCCTACAGTTACTTTTTCCTCACTGTAGATCTTACTGTAGGTAAAACTGGTCCTAATTTACCAAAGTCCTTTATTCTTCAGATATGTTCAAAGGAATAGTTCATGACACATAGGGCATATGTGGGATGCTGGTGTAATGTTTAGAGTTTTGATTGTGACCAAAAAGTTTATGTGATTCTGGGCTGGTCCTATTTTCTCCTGATTCCTAGATCTTAGCCGTGGAAGCTCACTAAGTGATTTTAGCTCAGTATTATCACAACCTATTCTACTTCTCGGGGTTATTGTGACAGTAAAATATAAGGACCAAGTACTATATATACTTGAGTTCCTGAAGAAAAAAATGAAATATAAATCAGACTAATAATGACAGTGATCTAAATGCAGTCCTAACAGATAAATTCTTCAAATCAAACTGAATACTAGCAAAAGCCAATTAAAACTCAAAAGTATTCTAGTTTAAAGGACAAGATAGAAGTTTGGAATTAAGAATATAAGCTGAAATCAAAGATTTGGTCCAAATCATTCTGTTCTTATCTGTTCTAATTGAAATAGCTGTCCAGGATAGCAGAAAGTCATTCTGACCAGCCCAACTTGTAAATGCCATGAATCTGGGATTGTCATTTGCCTTAGTTAATATTTGGGTGGGGAACCATTAAGAAATGTAAGAATAGATTGGGAAGCTGAACAACTATCTAAACAAGGCATTGGAAAAGCACTTCCATGATGTCGCCATAAATATGCTGCATGAATCGGGACATGGTCTTGACTGCAAGCCAACTTTATCTTAGATACAAGATATGTAGGTGCTCATGATCACACTTGTTAAAAAAATATTCTTCTAATCAAGAAAGTTGTAGCTCCCAATTGACACAGTTTGGGGCACGCTGTTCAGGTAAAGTGCTTGAGTGTTCTGTAATACAATCATACCAGAAAATCCTATAATAAGATTCCCCAATATGTTGCTTCATATAATTGTCATCTATAGCTGCTGTACCTTTTCTAGCAATGAAATCTATTCCTCTTACAACTGCAACACCAGTAGAAGGGTCTAAGGCACTTAAAGAGCTCTTCTAAACTAACATCCTTGACTTTGATGTTTGAAGAGAAACTCTTTTAAACGTGGCATCAGGAAGTAAGGATTACATGCTGAACATGGAATAGAACAGCTGTGGCAATAGAAACAAGAACATTTTACAAGGTTGAGTATAGAGCAGCAGGACATAAAAACAATTTATTTTAGCAGTGTTGAAATGATTGACCTTCTCAGGTGGATGCTTTTTAGGAGTCTCTTTGTAGTTTCAGGTTCTTTACAGTTCACACTTCTTAGCTATTGCCTTTTGGTGGTATTCACTAGACACTAAATAGAGCTGGAGAAGTTACATGGTTTTCTTGAAGGATCCTTACTGGAGAAGGACCATAGTTCCCATGGAATTAGACGGTGATGATCTCTTGATACTTTATGCTTTGAGTAGTGTTTGGTTTATACTCTGAGTGATTAGAGGCCTTTTCATGCTAGAAAATCCCCTAAAACCATTGTTCACTGATGCACTCATGAAGAAAAAGTCAAGTACAAACCCCACAGAATACTGTTTCCAGTTCACTGGAGCATTATTATTTAACTGGATGTAAGATGACAAGCTAGGTTCCTATACTTGAGCTAAAGATGTTTAGAGAAAAGCAGCTCTATACAAAGCCCTTTTAAAACCTGCTTGTACATAATGATACACAGGGGAACTCCTACAATCTGAACATGGAGTGTACAATCTTTCAAGTTTTCTCTAGTCATTTATGTTTCAAAACCTAACACTATATCACTGCCATTGGTATATTCTGATTTCTCCCAGTGGGAAAGGATAACCAGGATGCTCAGGGTATCTTAGATCAGACATGATACATTAACTGATCCAAATATTTTAAAGACTGATTGAAGCTCCCTGAAGAGGCAAAGTCTCAAGGGTTTTCTGTGATACTGCATTTCAAAACCTCCTACAGAAGAACCAAGATGATAATTTCCATTGTTTTGCATACGGTTTTGAAAAGCTGCTTTAAGAAAAACAAAAATAAAAACCCACTGCTAAGGGAAGATGCTAGCTGATTGACAGATGGCAGTGTGCTATTTGTTGGGGGAGGACAGGAGCGTGGAATAAGCAATTTGGTGCTATTTATTTTAATTCCATCTTTTTTTCTGGGAGCTCCAACTAGCCTTCCTTTATTTTCTTCACTGGACAGCTATTGTATTAAATAGGATAAGATAAGGTAGGTGTGTGTGTGTGTAGAATAGAATATAATTCTTTATTGGCCAAGTGTGATTGGACACACAAGGAATTTGTCTTTGGTGCATATGCTCTC
>JANHFT010002846.1:6826-19131 GCA_032467955.1 Pseudoxenodon macrops | reverse complement strand
TATTGGCCAAGTGTGATTGGACACACAAGGAATTTGTCTTTGGTGCATGTGCTCTCAGTGTACATAAAAAGAAAAGACACATTCGTCAAGAATCATAAGGTGCAACACGTAACGATAGTCATAGGGTACAAATAAGCAATCAGGAATGCTTATTTATAATTGCTTAGTTATAAGCAATCAGGAATGATGTAATTTTCCATGAGTTTCTGTTTGCTATATGGGTCTGCCTGAAGGAGGTAGATCTTTTGCTAGGTAGAATAGACTAGCTCAGACCATTGACAAGGGTGGGGGGGAATGAGTGAGTTGCTTGTGACTTTAATGGGCCATTTAGAAAGATATTAAGAATGAGTGAGCCTGTTTCCTGCCTAAAACATGTTTCTCCATTTCTCATCCAAGGAAATATTCTGCCCTTTTTCATATTTCCTAAAATATTTCATTTCTCCAGGAGGGAGGGTAGGTAGCTAACTTCCTTCAGCATCTTGCAGTGTTTCACGCTAAATCCTTGTCTTCTTACTTACACGACGTATTATATTGTTTTGAAATTTAAATAAATTACATTTAAAACTAAAAAGAAGGCGAAGAGGCCTTTCCCCCCACTCCTCATTTCGTAGGTCATCAAAGTCAGAGACAAGATCGTTAGTGTTATATTCCAGGGTGAAAGGAAGAGGGGAAAAAACCCCAGATTATTCAAGCGCTGATCCAATTCCATTAGAATGAAGAGGGAGAATGTCGGAAGTCTCCGGTTAAGAGTTTCTTGCATTGACCTTTGATCAAGGAAGCTGTTCTGGCAAAGTAAACAAATAATTACGGCGATATTTCAACACGCTAATCTAATTTGCATTTGAATAGCAAAACCCGTTGAAAGTTCATTAGAAGATAAATTAAACCACCAAGATTTTCTGCCCACATCTTGCTACGTTTCTTTTTTTTTCCAGTAGTTACACAGCTTCAGTGATAAGGGCAAATCCTTTTATTTCCCAACACATGTTAAGTGACACTGTGAAATTAACCTGCAATTACTGAATGTAGCCGAAGTATTCCTCCGTCTAATGTGAGTAGGAGAGATGTTACCCTGCCACTAACCCGTATGGGCTCCTTTTGTAATATAGCCATATGGATGGTTCATCCCAGGAACGCTCTTGACACAGATCAGCTTCCAGTTGTAGTTTCGCTACTTTCGGTATTAGTGGATCCCTTAAGCACAGCTGAAATTAGACAATTCCAATTGAAAGGAAGGCCATTCACACAATGGACAGGTTTTATCACCTTCTAGAACCAGAATTAGTTATCCGGGCAGTTAAGTTCTGAAATGAAAGAAAAGCAAAAAGATATATTTTAATGAATCATTTGTCATTCACACAATCCCATTTGAGAGTGTCTATGGAGATTCTCAGTCCTCAAGGTCATGGGTAGCCCAAAAAGTGCTTTTTTAATAGGCAACTGGATTTTCTCTGAAGATGTTTCGCTTCTCATCCAAGAAGCTTCTTCAGCTCTGACTGGATGGTAGGGAATGGAAGGATTTAGCAGTTCCAAAAAGGCTCCACACCCATTTGCACTACTCAGGTGAGCCTGAGGACACAGATAAACCTCCAGGTGGCCTCAATGACCCTCTAAAAGGATGCAAATGACCAGCTGTCTGCAAGGAGTATCAATCCTTCCATTCCTCACTATCCTATCAGAGCGGAAGAAGCTTCTTGGATGAGAAGCAAAATGTCTTCAAAAGAAAAAACAACTTCTTCATATCAGGATTTGCATGACAATGCAAAAACAGACTAGAAACGGATGTAGAGAGAAACAAGAAATCATGGCTTGTTCGATGAAAAGCAGGCTTATTTTTCTTCCTTTTTTAAGCTGCTTTCTCCTTAGCTCTCTGCAGCTTGGGTCATACAAGTAGTAATCTACTTATAACTTTTTATTCAGTGACCATTTGAAGTTACGACGGCAGTGAAAAAATAACTTACGACCAGCAAGGACACACAACCGTTGCATCATTCTCACAATCGTATGTTCAAAATTCGGCCACTTGACAACTGGCCATGCTAGACAGTGTGTAGTGGGAGTTTCATCCCTGGAGGCTTTCAAGAAGAGATTGGACAGCCATTTGTCAGAAATGGTGTAGGGTCTCCTGCTTGGGCATGGGGGTTGTTGGACTAGATGACCTACAAGGTCCCTTCCAACTCTGTTGATCTAATCTAATCTATTGGGCCTGCATATGTGAGTCTCTCTGTGTGTGTGCACCGCGTATGATTGCAAGCATATTTTCCATTAGGGATGGATGATTCTGTCAAATCCGTTTTTTGCCAGTTTCTCATTTAGCAATTATGTCAATTTGGGTTATTTGCAATCAGATTTGTATATTTTCCAACTCCACACGAGCAGTTAGGTAAGGATGATATTTAGATGGATGCACACTTTTCTCCAAACCTATTCGGGGTTTTTTTCTTTGCAGTTTTTGCAAGTGTGTCCCCAAATGTAATGCGCTTAGATTTTTCCCCCCTATGTATTTCTGCACAGGTGGGTCCATAATTGCTTTTTTTTAAAGATCCATTGTAAAAATGTGGAGAATTTCCAGTTTTGCACACGAATGAATCTTGTTTCTTTGCAGAAAATTAGGGGTAGGATTATAAAGCATGTTTGCCATTTTGAATCGACCAAATACAGGTTGTCCTCGACTTACGGCCACACAATTGAACCCAACGTATTTTGTTGCTAAGTTAGAAATTTGTGAAGTGAGTTTTGCCTCATCTTACGACTTTTCTTGCCACAGCCGTTAAGTGAATCACTGCAGTTGCTAAATTAGTAACACTGTTGTTAAGTGAATCTGGCTTCCCCATTGACTTCGCTTGTCAGAAGGTTTCCCAAAGGGGATCAGGTGACCCTGGGACACTGAGACCGTCATAAATACGAGTCATTCGCCAAGTGCCTGAATTTTGATCACATGACCATGAGGATATTAACAGAGGTGGCATTCAGCCGGTTCGCACCGGTTCCCACGAATTGGTGGCCGAAATTTGGCCAAGGTTGCCAAACTGGTAGCGATGGCCGACTGGCCACTCCCCCGAACCGGTTCCCCGCTTACTTGCCAAAAAGTACCGGAAGTCGCAGAAATGCTGCTGCCATCACCGCCATGTTCTTCACGCACGCGCACCGCATCCCAGTTGGACTTGCAAGGCAATGGGATGTGCGTGAACGAAGAACATGGCGGCGACGGCAGCAGCATTTCCGTGATCTCTGGTACTTTTTGGCGGACCGTGGCCAGCCACCGCTTCTTTGAGAGACACTTTCCAGCAGCGGAGGCTGAATGGGGGCCGCCAAAAATTCCGGTCAGTTTGCCTTCCGGACTCCTTCCGGTAAGTAGGCCGAACAAAGAGGAGGGGGGAGAGGAAGCGAGGCTAGGGCAGGGGTCCGCTAAAGGAGGGGAAACAGGGGCGAATGGCGAAGGTAGGGCGAGGGTAGATAGGTGGAAATTCCAAAAAATATCCTACCGTTTCCTGTGGGCGTAGCTAGGTGTGTGGGAGGGGTCATGTGACTGTGTGGCCGTGAGTGATGACACGTTGCCCACGCCCACTCAGTCACATGCCCTCCCCCCCCACCTAGCCACGCCCACCAAACCGGTAGCGAAAATTTTTGAAAGCCATCACTGGGTCGTAAGTATGAAAAATTGGTCTTAGGTCACTTTTTTCAATGCCGCTGTAACTGCAAACGGTCAGTAAACGAACTGTTGTAAGTCGAGGACTACACACACACACACATATATGCAAGTCTTGGTGTAATCGGGTCTTTTCCCGTGTAAGATTGAGAGTATCTTGACGATGTTTTGACCTCCCCACCAGTATTTATAGAGAGACGGCAGCACCGATCACGCTTTGCTCGCATAAGCACGAAGCCAAAAGCACCAGCCTGAAGATGATGAGTGGGACCTAGTCGAAACGTCGCCAAGATACTCTCAACCCGAATACACCAAGACTTGCATACCTATACCCATGAAAACCTACAAATATATATACATATTTATACATATATACATACAAACACACACACACACACACACACACACACACACACACACACACAAATATACATATACATATATACACATTTATACACATATGCACATATACATATACATATATATATACCGGTATATATATTAATGTATTAATGACAAGAGTATCATTTGAACTTTTCTTCTAAATAATGTAGAACCCTTTCAAGAAAACTGTGTTTCAAGAAAAACTAAACAATTGTGATTTTTTTTTAATAAAAAGTTTTACATAACTCTTCTAGTTCCCGAGTGTTCATTGAAATAGCCAAACTGAAATAGCAACTCCCCATGAATGGTTTCATGAGGCAAATAATGAAGACCTATTAATTGCAGGACACCATACAAAATTCTATATTTACAGAAGAATTCAAGTGCAGTGCTTCTTTTTAAATGGCCTTTTATAGCGCTGAAAGGTACAATTAGAAATGATAGCTTGGCAGGTATGAAACCAGCAGCAGTTTTCACAGTAACCTTCAGTTAAACCCTTTTCTCTCTTTTGTTGAGTAGATAACTGTTGCTATTTTTTACCATTTTTATTCCATCCTGAGGTCAAGAGATGTTCTTAATTGACAGAGAATGATAGAAAACTGATGACACCAAAAGCAAGTTCAAATCTGAAAGCTTTTGAAAGTACAAAGACTCACACATACATATGCACACATCTAGAATGAACTCAGGAATGTAGGGATTCTGTTGGCATTTTATTAGGCCATTTCATGTTCTTAGATTGTGACCTCATTCTCTCTTTCTTCTTTGTGTGCTAGGACTGAGACTTGCTAAAATTATCAATATTAATTCCTAGCTAGATTTCAGAGGAATTTGAAGAAAAGAAGTTTCTTCTGGATTCTTGTTTATTTTTCTTTCGATTTTGACTTTTTAAAATTTGTGTATTTATTCACACGAACCTGAATGAAAAGTACATTTCTGTCCTGACTAATCACTTATTAGTTGTGCTGCTATCAAAAATGATAGAACAGATAATGGTTCCTAAATTATATATAACCTCAGGGGAGCAGCTGGAGTTCATGATGTACCATAAGGAAATATTTGACTGGACTTATTTAATTATAGAAAGAGGATAAATGACATAACCGATGAACTGAAAAACCACATTTTACATTCTTTAAAAATTAAATTGATAGCCTCCATAACGAAGTCTTTCCTAACCAGATGCCCTTTCCATTTGTTACATCTATATCTTAATGAGATGTAAAATAAAATTGAAAACAATCTATCTCAGGGTAATAGCTTTAAAAAGCTCTCATTTTGACCTGATTTGAACAGTAGATGAAGTTTCTAACATTATATGAAACATGCTGTATGTTTATCAGTTTTTGGATTAAAATTAGCAGGGTTTCTCACCCCACCTGCACTATTTAATTACTACTTGGAATATTCAAAACTTTAAGTCCATAAATGTCTTTCTTTGCATAAATCATGATTGAATTGTGCAATGAAAGCAGTTCCGAATCATTTCTATTGGTTTAAAAGTGTGGCAACACTGTTCTTATCTTCGTCTCATATTAGATTTTAAGTAACTATAGTAGAGAGTGTTTCTAGTAGTCGGTGGGATTATCTTGCTCATAAATGATACTGAAGAGCATAGCAAGACCAATTCTATATTTTTATCTGGCTAATCCAATTTATATTGCTTTTTGACATACCTAACAAGAATAACCATTTCTAAAAGAAATGTAGACATTTTGGTTTACAGTCTATTGGAATCTGAAAAGTGTCTCAATTAATAGAAGTAATTAATGTAGCAAAATGGAATGATATTAGATGAAGCAGAAAATTAGAAAGGGGGGACCAACAGCTTGAGCCTTCTTCCTCAAAGTCATTAAGTATACTTATGTGCCTTCAAGATCTGTTCTCTGTGTGGCTTTTTGTATCTCAAATTATGAAATAGTTTGTTAAGATTCAGCATTCAGGAAGAACATTGTGAAAGATCCCCAAATTATTCTTTTCTCCCCTTCTTATTGAGATGTGCTTTTGAAAAAGAGAAAGAGAGAAAATTCTTTACGTTCAAAAAATAAGTAGCAATATAAAGAGCGAGATGTATTTAGTATTTAATTTGAAGTTGCTTTGTTTTAATTTATTTCTGTACTCACTGACATGCTTATAGTTAAATTGAATAATGAAAAGACGAAATGAGAAATGGAGAAACATGTTTTTTTTTTAAGAGGCAGGAAGCAGACTCAGTCTCTCTGCCCCCAAGTAGAAACTGAGGAGGCCACCTTTTAGACATGCAGATTTGGTAATCCATTCAAGACAAGATTAAAAATCCAAGGAGGATAGCACTTTAGACCAGGGGTCTCCAACCTTCAACTGTCATTAATTCTGGAAATTGAAGTCCACAAGTCTTAAAGTTGCCAGGTTTGGAGAACAGAGGTGGGTTTTAAATCTTACTGCCGGTTAGCTTAGGGGCGCGCTGCGGCAATGTGCATGCTTTGCGTGTGCATGTGCAGTGTTTTTAAAGATGGCGGCGCCTATGGCGCTGCCGAAAGAACTGGCTCAGGAGCGTGGCAGACCCAGATTACTAATAGTTCTACCAAACTATGCTGGTAAATTACTAGCAGTTTAGTAGAACAGGACCAAACTGTTAGGAACCCACCTATGTTGGAGACCTCTGCTTTAGACTCATTGCCGGCCTTCTCAGCCTTCTTGAGACAAACTAATTAAAATCAAATACACAAAACAAGCCTCTAAATTACAAAAAACTGTAGAAAAATCCATGTCTTGACCAAACCAGTTGGTCACCTGACCCAGAACTGCTGTTGGTTTTGTTCATCATTAAACCATCTTTCCAATCAGCCTCCATGTTTCCAGTGTCTTTCTCCCAGCTTGGAACTGAACCAGATAGATATTTGTTCCAACATACTTATATATAAAGAATCATGGAAAAATTCCATTTACAAAATCTGCAAGATAATTTCAGACAAAGGTTATCAGTCAGCAATGGAAATCTGCAATAATTTATCGTCATTTTAAAACAAAGCCATCTTGAGCCTCCCTTGTCTATGGATTTTCCCTTGTGACAACAGCCCCTTGTTCACACCCTCCAAATGTCTAGAAATATCTTGGGTAATAAGTAACATTGCTCAGTGTGCAGGCCTTTTTTCTGTGTTACAAAAACATTTTTTTAGGTGAATAGATTTGCATGTTTTCACCAAAATATCCCTTTATCTTATTTCTAAAGGTTAGAAGTTAACCTTTTATTGTTTATGTGTTTGTCTCTGGAAACAGCACAAGCTTGATTGCAGCCTGCTTTGTGCTGTCACTCCAAGGCAAACATTTTAAGCTTGTTTATTCCTTTTGATGAGAGCTTTAAGCAGGTTGGCAAAGCTATAGTGTGATCAAAGAAGCAGTTCTTTATGGAATGACAATGTACTTGCTTACAATGTCCACATAACAGTGCTGGACTTTTATGAAGATTGTACATTACACCATATATCATCCCAAGAAGAAATCATGCATCATTCCAAAGGAAGAAAACAATGCAAATTGCTTTGTTTGGCTCCTAGCAGGAAATTATACAAATGAAAGTAAAACCTAGCATTGGAATGCTGATGGTTAACTGATAGCAACCTTTTCTCAAGCAGTTTTATGGATGTCTTTTTTTTTTAAGTAACAAAATCAGAAATGGCATATTGTGATTAATCAGATACCAGTGAAGATTAGATATTTCTAATGTTTATGTTCTGAAATAGATTTATATCTTTTGAGTTTCCCCTCTGGCTTTTCAAAATTTGACAAACCTTAGAAAATAGAGAACGAGTGAGAATATTTTTTTTCTCAGTGTGCCAGATCTGGACTGCAAAAATATGCATGACTACTGGATAACTTTCTTTGCTGTCATCTAGTGATTATCTGGATTTCTGCAGCTTAGGTTTCACTATTTATTTTAACATGAATAAATATACATGAAAGTCACGTTGATAATAAAGGAGGAATACAAAAGTATAGAATATACAATTAGCATCAGTTTTTTTGTGTCAGATTGAGTTGTGTGAATTCAGAGTTATTGGGAATCAAATAATTCCTTTCTTCCTGAAATATGTTCTGCTTCATTTTGGGACTTCTTTACCCCACCTTTCCCCCCTTTTTTTGCATGTTAATTTTGACTGTTAATTAATTTGATGGAAATGGGGTTGTGCTAAAGATGATCCATTTTCCTCCTCTTTCCTCCTCTGGGATATAGACAGAGCAGTGAGATACCATAGTGGTTAGAAAGCTTTACTTGATATACCTTCCCTACCAGTAGGGCATCCTTAGGCAAAACCCCTAGTTCTTTAGCTGTCTATTTCAAATATGAAGAGTTGTATGAACTAGAAGAATCATGCCAGTTTAGACAAGGCCTGGATTAACAAGGTCTGTGCCAGATGTTGAACAATCTGATAATAAGTGGGTTACTGGAACAAACCATACATGGACAACACAACAGATTGTGGAATTGGTGGAAGGCTATTACAACTATAGACCTAATGAGAAAGGATATTTGTGAGAGAACCATGAATGGAGAGAAGACTTCTATAATATTAACTGAGTAACAGCTAGTGACCCAACACTACAACACAATGAACAGAAAGCTACTGTAACTATTTGAGATAAACCAACTGCACATTACATCCCGTATTCAAGAAGACCTGGAAAAACAACTGCATATGCAGCTAACACCTGAAACTAGAACACTACTTCCACCTCCGCCATTACAGAGCACAGCAGTTTGAGTTGTTTGACGTATGTCCAGTCACTATATTCTTTGGTGGCAGGGTTTCTTTTTACTACTGCTAACTCTTCTAAACGTAATTGCTTTCTACAGTGAATTTCCCCACATGACATGGCCAAAATAAATGAAATGCAGTTTTGTGATTTTTGCCTTCCAGCGACATGTCTGGTGTTATGCATTCCAATACTTCCTTGTTAGTCACCTTTGCTGTCCAAGGAATATGCAGGAGCCTTCTCCAGCACCAAAACTCAAACAAATCTACTTTCCCCCTGTCTTGCTTTTTCAAGGTTTAGAATCTACGTTTAGAATCTATTGCAAACTACTTTTAGTTGCCAGGCTGATATTCTTGCTTTTCCATATTCCAGGCTGCATTCATTTTAATGACTAGACTTCTTAAAGCAGTGGCATTTTATCCTCATGGGGGGAAAATGAGATGGGTTACTTCAATAAATAGCAGAGAGATGCTGTCATTCTAAACAGGTTTTTTTTCTAAATCATTTTGGAAGCATACTTAACCCCACTTATTACTACAATTGTCAACATCCTAATTAAAAATAAGAGCCTACTGCTGTGAAGGACCAGTTTGGTATAGTGATTTAAAGCACCTGGCTAGAAACTGGTAGACTGTGAGTTCTAGACCAAAACTGGGTTCCTACCAGTTCTATCTGGTTCTATAGAACCATTAGTAATTCTGCGGTGATGTCACGGAGCCGGTTCCATTGGTGTTTGGCGCCGCCATCTTGGATTTTGCTTCTGTGTATGTGCAGAATCTAATTTTTGATTGCTGTGCACATCCACGTGCATGCTTCACGTGCACCCATGCAGCGACCCTGAGCAAACCAGAAGCAAAAATATTCACAACCCATCCCTGTTCTAGACCTGCCTTGGACACAAAGCCAGGTGGGTGACCCCTCTCTCAGTTCTAGGAAAGAGGCAGAGGCAAACCATTTCTGAAATCTTGCCAAGAAAATTGCAGGGTCTTGTTCAGATAGTTCATTGTCAGAAGTCAGACTTGAAAGTAAGAAATAAGTTCAGAAAAATGCTATAGAAAAGGAACCAATAATTTAGTTAGAGGTGTTCAGGCTGCAGTTTGGAACAAAGTAGATCTGCTTTAAAAATGCACGATGTGATGTTATTGCAGATCTGGACTGTAGGACTTTTTCGTCTTGCTTTGGTAATGTAATATAATACAAAGCAAAGTAGCTGCGATGTAGGAAATAAACTAAACATAATGTATATCATAGGTATGCAAGTCTACCTTAAGTGAACAGAACTAGCTTTAATATTTTAAACAGTATTTTCAGAAAATGTTTTCTGGCAGATACAAGAACCAAATGGTAAATAATTTTTTATTTTTGCTTTTATAGCTTCTCTACAGATGGTCTGATATGCAAATACAACAGTTTTTCTTTACAGTTCTAATAATTTGTAACATTTTCTTTAAAAAGGAGGAAAAAACCTTACTTCTGTTACTTGAAATTTCTTATTTTTCTGTTTTAGTACTAAGTCCTAAATGCCTTCTAATAACTTGGTTTTAAGTCTGTGGGGAAAAGGTTAAAGGGGAAAAGATTGTGGAAATGGTCTCCATTTATTAGTGGCAAGTTTTTCCATTTCGGTTGTAAATTTACCAGCCATGCTAATTGTAAATTTCAGGCAATGGTGTTTAAAATTGGCTGGAACCAGGATTAAAAAAGCAAATTATTGTATGCCAAAACAGTCCTGGCAATCAGATAGCCATGGACTTGAATTCTGATTACAAAGCAGAAGTGGGTGTGACCAGAGTAAAAAATGAACAAGGTCACCTGTTTTCTTTTTTGGAGTATTCACAACTTCTGGAGGCAAGTTGTTCCACTGATTGATTTTTTAACTGTCAGGAAATTTCTCCTTAGTTCTAGGTTGCTTCTCTCCTTGATTAGTTTCCATTCATTGCTTCTTGTTTTGCTGTCTGAGAAGAAGTGATGCCCTCTCATTACTAATAGCAATAGCACTTAGACTTATATACTGCTTCACAGTGCTTTACAATCCTCTCAGTGGTTTATAGAGTCAGCATATTGCCCCCAAAAACCTGGGTCCTCATTTTATTGACCTCAGAAGAATGGAGGGCTGAGTCAACCTTGAGCCGGTTAGGATCAAACACATGGCAGTGGGCAGAGTACGTCTGCAATTGTAGATGATCTCAAGCCTTTTCTTGTTCAGAGAGGAATTATCAAAAAGCTGGCCTACTCATCAATTCTTCATTCTGCCACAAATTGTTTTTTGAGGGGCCATTTTCAATCTGCCATTTCTGCCCAAGACCACCACATTTTAGATATATAGATCTTGCGCTTCCCCCCCTCTGTAAGATACAGTTTTGAGAAAAGGTAATTTTGTTTGTGTGTAAAATTTGTCTTACAAAGTTGAGTCTTTTGAGAGGAATATAGTTATTTTGGGGTAAGAAAATAGTTTTTAGCTTGTGGATTTCCAGAAAAGGAAGTTCTTATCTTTCTCTGTTTATGTGTTGCTGATTGTTAAGAAAATGATTGAAAACCTGTAGCTTCTTGGGAATAAAACTTTCAGCAAATTGGAAAATAGATTCTGGGACTGAGAATCAACAAACTTCATCCCCAAAACTGCATGTGGTCTATTGGATCTTTGTTGTAATTCTTTTTGAAAATTGACTGTGCAGTTTCTTGTCATGCCAGGGCATGAAACATGAAAAATGCAATATAATCTTTAAAAAGTCCCAACGTAGTTTTAAAAAAAACAATTTCAACATGTAACACAAAATCATTGAAAACAAGTGAAAATCCCAGCCCCATTGATACATAAAATTGAGTTTTTCTCCCTTAGAATATTTCTGCCCCACTCTGGACCTTCTTTTTTGTCAGAAATATTTATTCTCACCCCAAGTTTCCATAGTTCCTAACTTTTGATTTAGGTTAATATGGGTTGTTTTGTATAAATGGAAATAGCTGTTTTCAGTTGGCAACAGGGCATCCAATCTTTGCTGAGTAGCCCTTTCATAGTCCTTCCCTTGCAAACTGAAATGGAGTGTTGGAACTGAGGTTGCATGGAAGAGAATCAGTGAGTTGGATGATCTGTACTTTTTCCTAATGTAGGGCTGAATAGTGCATAATTCCATGAAGTCCTAGAGCCTTTTTGTTACCCTATAAATCATAGCACAAGTGGAAATTCATGCTGTGATTCCTTTGTTTGTCTCCCAAAAAGCAAATTAAACCATGTATTTGATTATCCACCATGTTTATTGCATTTATGTCATCAAGTTACAGAATTTCATCCAACAAGTCACACTTGCTTGCAGGGACCTAGCCTCAAATAATGTAATGTCACCAAGAGATTCTCTCTCTCTCTCTCTCTCTCATACACACACACACACACACAAAACCTCTTGGTTGGTACTGGGCTGGGCAACAATTTTTTTGGCTAGGTCCCTGCCTATCTGTCTGTCTGTCTGTCTCTGTCCATCTATCTATCTATCTATCTATCTATCTATCTATCTATCTATCTATCTATCTATCTATCTATCTATCT
>JANHFT010002844.1:138331-162008 GCA_032467955.1 Pseudoxenodon macrops | reverse complement strand
ATCTAGATCCCAACAAGATTACCAAGCCAAACATGTCAATAGTTTCTCCAGTGATATTACTATACAGGCTGCCTCATATTTTTTTTTATAAAATTATGGTTCTGACCATTAAAAGGTTGCCTCATACTGTAATGTAGTAAAATAAAGGCTGAATGCTTGGTGCGGGACATACAGTATCTAGTCTTGGTTTATAGTTCAGGTTTCGTCATTTCAGTCGTGTTTGTTTGCCCATTCATTAATAATCGCCCACTGTTTATTCTGTTTCCTTATTTTTCTTAAATATCACTTCCCTAGATCTTATTTAGTCTTTTGAACCTCAGGAGTAAAATTAAATAAGGAAGAGCATTTTTTTTCCTCAAGAAAAGTTGCTTATTTTACTGACTGAGACATTCTGTTATAACAGTAGCAGAGTGCTGGCCTTGAATCTTAATTTTAGATGGTGACCTTTATGCATTGTTTAAAGTGCAGCATGAGGGGATATTCCTATAACATTACCATTTTCCTATATCCCAAACAGATGTCAAACTGCACCACTAGCAATAATTTTTCTGCTTCCTGTGGCTGTATTTTTTCGCATTCCCATTTGGGGACAGTAATCCAAGCAGTTTGCAGGACTTCCTGTCCTGCCTACATTTTCCCATTCCACATCTGTGCAGTGGCTTCAACTATCACTTACAAAAGTATATTGAGTATAAGTGAGGTATTCCAGTGGAATGCACATTTCCCAAATACATTCAAAATTATCTCTGGATGCCAGACACTTGAAATAATCAATCATGATAATGTATTGCTTGTAATAAAAATTGTGCTATTCCAAATATTTGGTAGGTGTATAGATCAGTCATGATTAACTATCCATTAAGTATAGCTTTACACATGCTGAGTGCATTGCATGGATTGTTTTTAATGAAGCATCTTAGTAAAATTCTGTCTGAAACCTGACATCTTTCAGAAAGGGAAATATACCAATTATTTTGAATTATGCTTGATGAGCAGATGGTATCTACTTTTATATACGAATACAAAACTGCGATATATATCTTGCAACAAAATAATACTAAAAATGTTAGTAGAGACACTGAGACTTAGAATTCTGTCCAGTTCACAGCACACTGGGAAAAATGCTATGTATCTTCCAGCTTTAGTAGAATAATATGCATATGTATCAACTGAAAGGCAAGGCTTTTCAGCTCTTTGCTAGTATGCCTCAGTGCTTCCCAAATCTTGAAAATGTGAGCCTTAAAATGATTCACCTTTACTGGATCTTTTTTTCAGTGCTGTTCAGTTACTTTTGCAGTCTCTGTCTTAAGTATTCTAATCCATTGTATCATCTGCAACAGTAGAAAAACATGGAAATGGACTTCTACTGAGAATAGCTCAGTGTAAACAAAATTGATACCTTGTCATTCCTTTCTATGTATTATCAAGATTTTATTATATTTTTCTTGTTATTTTCCAGGTTATCGAAGGGAAGCTGGCCCCTTTCCTTGGGAAAGTAATAAAATTTGCTACCTCCCATGTTTACAGCTGCAGCCTTTGTAGTCAAAAGGGATTCATCTGTGAGATCTGTAATAATGG
The DNA here is from genome assembly GCA_032467955.1 of Pseudoxenodon macrops. Lineage (NCBI taxonomy): Eukaryota > Metazoa > Chordata > Lepidosauria > Squamata > Pseudoxenodontidae > Pseudoxenodon > Pseudoxenodon macrops. Next base: position 160,430 of record JANHFT010002844.1, on the reverse strand, counting down.
TGAAATTCTGTACCCCTTTGAGGACAGTTCTACAAGCAGGTTAGAATTTATGGTTTTTGAGTTATATGACATATTATTACTAGAGGTCCATAGAAAAATACAACAGAATAACAACTGTGAAAGAATCCAGCACATGCTACTGGCTACCTACAATTTTGATAAAGGTGTGAATGACCTTCTTGTTGGATATGAATACAGCGGAAAATGATGATTTGGGCACTGAATTTAACACTTACGTAAGTAATTTCAGGGCAAGAGTTGGATTAATTGGAAAAGTGATTCCTTGTAAAACCTTTAAAAAAGCATGTTCTAAGAAACACAGGAGCATTGTCTCTGTGAAAGTGTAGCCTGGTTATATCTATGGTTCATAATTCCAGAGAGAAGGAGATTGAAGCATGCCCTGGAGAAGGCCCTTTCTCTCTAGAGAAGGGGATAGGAAACCCGGTTGCAGGTCCCTGGATCTGTTATAAAGTTGGTACAGCTTTAGGGCAGCTGCTGGGTTATTACTGGAAGGGTTCTTTGTCTGATGGCACTAAGAAGCACCTGAGCAACAGGCACTTCTTCATATGCCCACATGGTATCACTATGGCGTAAGCTATGTTGGTTACCAGTTAGTTTTCAGCTGCAATCCAGGTGCTGCTCATTACCTATAAAGCCCTTTGTGGCATAAGGTCTAGTTATCTGAGGGCTGCCTCTCATAAAATGTTTCTGCCTACCTGGTAGGGTCCGGCAGAATGGGTGATTTGGAGGTTCCTGCAATTAAATATTTTCACCTTTTGGGACCAAAGAAATGAGCTTCCCCAACCATTCCCCCAGGTAATCCTTGACTTAATGACCATAACTGAGCTCAGAATTTGCATTATTAAGCAGCACAGTTAAGTGAATTTTGCCCATTTTATGACCTTTCTTGCCACACTTGTTAAGTGAATCATTGTAACATGGTTAAGTGAATCTGGCTTCCCCATTGCCTTTGCTTGTCAGAAAGTTGTAAAGGTGGTCATCTGACTCCAGGATACGGCAATCATTATAAAAACATGCCAGTTGCCAAGTGTTCACATTTTGATCATGTGATCATGGGGATGCTGCAACAGTCGTAAATGTGGAAAAATGGTCATAAATCACTGTGCTGTTGTAACTTCAAACAACCACTAGACAAATGGTTGTAAATTGAGGATTACCTGTATAGTGCCCTCTTTCCTGAGTTAAAGAAGCCCTTAAAGCCTGGCTGTTAAGGTGTTTGTGTCATATTTTCTGATTGCTATTTAGTCTGCCGTGTTTTGTAATTACGTTCTTAATTGTTTTAATTCTATAACCCAGTGTTGTAAGCTGCCCAGAGTCTTACAGAGAGGGTGAGCCATAATAATTTTACATTTTAAATCATCAATTTTTCAGTGGCATGTTTTAGTGCAAAATTAGTTCAATTATTCATCTCTAAACCATGAAAACCCCATAAAATTATTTTTTAAATGCTTCCCTCTTATATGCCCTGTACCCTGAAGCCCTTTGTTTTTTAATTCAATGTGTGGTGCTGGTCACAGACAGTTTATCTGCATAACTGGAATACTGGTAGACAAAGCCAAGGTACTGTATAGTGTGATCAATTATTACAAATCTTTTAGTTCTGCACCGTGGTGGCACAGTGGTTAGAATGCAGTACTTCAGTCTACTACTTTTCTGACTGCCAGCTGCCTGCAAATTTGGCAGTTTGAATCTCACCAGGCTCAAGGTTGACTCAGCCTTCCATCCTTCTGAGGTGGGTAAAATGAGGATCCAGATTGTTGGGTGGTTCTGCTGACATTGTAAACCACCCAGAGAGTTCTGTAAAGCATTATGGAGCAGTATATGCTATTACTATTATTATTTGTTTCATATATCTTTTAACCATCCTAGTTTGTGAGGATGAAGAAGAAAAACGTTAGCCACCATTGACCTATAGTGAATAGATTAATGATGGCTAATGTTTTTCTTCTTGCGTGCCAAAAATGGGAGCGCTAGCGCGTGCACGCATACCAACACACAACCACCCCCACGCACACACACCCATTGGGCCATTTTTCGCCCTCCAGAGGGTGAAAAACAGCCGGAAATCAAGGCCGGAAATCAGCGCATGCTGGAACTGACAGGACAACGTCTTGCGTGCCCTCAGAAATGGCTCCGCATGTCATCTGTGGCACGCGTGCCATAGGTTCGCCATCACTGCTATAGGTAGTGCTCACTTAACAATGATAATTGAGACTGGAATTTATATCACTAAGCAATGCGGTCATAAAGTTCAACATCACATGCTCATGCTGCTTAGTGATTGTAGGTCTGGCAGACCCTCCCCATTGCAGTTGTTATGTGAATGCCATAGGTTATTAAGCACGAACTTTGTGTGACTGTGATTTCTAACTTCCTGCCAGTTTCCCCATTGTCTTAATTTGCTGGCAGGAAAAATTTCAAATCGTAGGAAAATTCGAGGACTGGTTGTAAGCACCACTCATTCAGTGTCATTGCAAGTTCAAACAGTAGCTGAATGTGTGGTCATTAAACAAGGAACATCTGTAATGTTTTATCAGTCAACTTCACTAGATGTCCTTGTGTTTTAATATTGTGGAAGACAGAAAATAACATTGTTTCCTTTGTTTTAGAAAAAAACAAAAATTGTTTGGAAAAGTTGCTTTAGCTCCTTCTACTTAACTTTTTTACATGTTTCCCAGTTTTACATTTTAATAATAACCAGTTATTCAGGTGTCCACTCAGGCTTCTCCAAACCATACACACATACCCATTTTTGTTTTGCTTTGCTCTTGTGTTTCTTTGCATTTGCATTCACAATAGAGATCCCTCCCCCATTTTTCACTGACTCTTTTTGTTTTGATCATTTTAAATCACTGCACAATTCAGTTGCTGAGCAAATTGAAAAAACTGACCTAATCACAGGACTATTTATATTCCATATGCATAAGAGTAGGTACATAGATAAAACTGTTTATTATCAGTTACTTCCATTATGGCATACTTTGAGACAGAAGTTTTATTTTAGTTTAGTTACTTTAAAGTTTTTAAAAGTTTCTAATGATGTCAAATTAATTTTGCACAAAATATTTGAATAATTTAAATGTTTATTGTGTATTGAAATTCCTGGTGAAACATTTCAGAGTGCTGATATCTTGAAAGTCTTCAGATCAACAATTATTTAGTCTAATAACATTTTGGGACATTTGCAGTATTCACCAACTTTTCCTTATATGGACACATACATTTATCTGTATGCTTCTGTTTTGTCACGTTTGAAATTTTGTGCCATTTGGGAGTCAGTGGATATACTAGGATCTGAAACTATGCCTTTGAACGAAGGTAAAAGTAAGAGACAGTTGATGCCGTATTTGCTTTGTACAAGCTCATCTACGTGATTGTAGTCATAAATCAAATCAATGGCGTTCCAACACTAAACCTTGTTTAAACCAGTAAAAAGACTGATGAAATAGCAAATGCATCCCTTGTAATCAGATGCCCTTGTGAATGATCCTATAAGAAACCCTTCTTCTGTTCTTGAGAGACAAGCAATTGAAGTGCATTTCTACCTTTGTTTCTGTATCTTGCTGCTTATGGCGCTGCCTTGAACTTTTTGTTTGCCAAGGCAGAGCTCCTTTTGTGGCTGGAGTCTGCTGCCATAGGAAAATGCAAACCCATGATTCCCGGGATGGTTAGATATTTCGAAGTGAGTCTGCCTAGGTTCTTCCCACAGGGTAGCATCTTAGACAAATTAGCAGAGAGAATACTTTCTGTTAGAAAGATGCATTTTCAGATGCAATTTTTAAAGGCTTATCTCTCTCTGAAACAGATAAATCTTAGAACAGGATAACCCTCCTGAGAGCTGGGGTTTTCATTTGCACCAGCTTGTTTGCTCAGCATTCTTCTTCTTTTTTTGTGTGTGTCAGTCCTTGAGCAAACAGCTAAATACCTGGATAATGCATTCATCTGGCTTTGAATACACATATATTACATACCCCTTTCTTGCTAATCAGTGTGACACATTCTTTTGTTGGCCAAATGGTTCCAAAACAAACACAATCATTTCACTTAATTAGCAGGGGTTGGTGGGCTGTGCCTTGCAGGCTTCTTACATCCTGCTCAAGGAGAGACAAATCTATATTTTCTCTCATAACATGTTGTTAGACAATGTTCACAAATTCTTTTCTTTCTTATTTGAATTTTATAGCGGCAGGCCTTTCAATCATTAGTCTAAAAATAGAAGTTGTACTAAACACAAGTTATAATGAATGAGTCACATTATGGCCATACAATGTGTAGTTTGTTTCAGGCAAACAGAAAGGAGACTTAAACAAGGACTCAAAACTGTTGAAAATAGAATCCTCTATAGTATTTTAATTCATCTCTTAATTATAGGGATAGAGTGTTATGGGGTAATTGACTATCATGTTTATGCTTAAAGTGTTAAAACTGCACAATGACCCCGTTATGGTCTCTCATTGAGATCAGCTTCACATGCTTATTTCATATAAAATTTATAGCAGGGGCTTATTAAAAGGAGAGATGTTCTTCCTTGGAAGTATACCTGAAATAACCATTTAAAAATGGCAAATTTCCTATTATTTGCCTGACAGTCTTGGCAGACTTTTTGTTGCTAGAGTCACATGGGTTACTTTTTTCTATTAGCTACTGGGACTCATGAGATGCACAATGGAATCCTGAAATGGACTTCTTGTTCAAATTGCAGCGATTTTCCTCTTGTGTTGCATGTGGTGAATGAATTGGACAATGTGTTGTGCCACCTTTGGTTAACAATGTTAGCTGATGTGACAGAAGGGATCTCCATGCTGATTCATGTGATTAAAGAAAGCAATTGCAAATTTCTAGATATAACTGGGGGGGAGGAAGGAAGGGGATGGAATTAATTAAGAATAGGGGAAGGACAAATAAAAATATAGTAAGGAAATATTGGAGCTTTCCTTTCAGTTTAGAGAAACTTCTGATCTCCTAAGTTGTCCTGCAGGAGTGCTTCCCTAATTCATTGACTTTGTGAAGAAGGTATGAATAAGATAGGTGATATTCAATACAAGGCACCCTGCTGCAGCTGCAAGTGTAGGAATCCACATGACTGCCTAAGGCAAAGCTGAATATATAAATAAGTCTGCAATTGCTTGTCTAAAGTCTCATTTTACAGCCTCTTCAAAAGGATTTGAGAAGAGGAGGAGAATGGTTTATTAATAATGAGGTGGTTTTATAAATAAGAAAGAGGAATATCCACCATCCCAACAGAAATGCTTCTCCTTGCCCTCAGATAATAGAGTAGTGGCTGATGCAACTTCAGATGGGAAGATTAAAAAAAGAGATACCGGTATTTGTTGTCTTAATTGAAATTCTGAGGGTTCTCTGCAGCAGGAAGAGTCTAGACCTTAGTGATTCTCTGTATTATAACCTGGTTCCATCTTATCATTGATTCTACAATAAAAAATTATTAAACAGCCCAGAAGCAACATTTGCCTCTCTATATCCATGGTCAGTGTTAAGAGAAAATAAAAATTACTTCTCTTATTAAGAGAGCACCAGATAGACACATGCACAGCCACACACCAAAACCCTACCTTCCTGACTGATGTCCCTTAAGGAAAATATAAACGTAACCACTTATTTTCCTCCAATGCATAAATTCTCTCACTAATATACACAGATTTTACAACTACATACCAATGCCGAAGATTGGAGCATGGATATTGTCTTTCTTCTGAAAAGCCAGCTGCAGCTCCTGCATACTGAATCAACAGAATTCCATTTTTCATATTCTTCCTTTAAATTTCCTTTAATACACATGTTAATCCCATTCTTCCAGTTTAGAGCATAAAGAGGAAAAGAAAGCTTCAGATTGCAATTAATCAGTTAGATTAGCATATAGAGTCAAGTATCTGAAAGTTATTTCTAAGTAGATGTGCAATAAGGGGCTTTATAAAATATTTTGGGAACTTAGAGAATGGAAGCTAATGAGATTTTAAGAGAAATCTATGGAAAGTAGAATTCCAACCTGTTCTTCCAGTAGTGTTTCTGGGCATCCTATTCTTGCTTTTACTAAGAAATTAGTTGATTATGGATGTTACAGAAGATATGGTCTGTTTGCTTCCTTACAAATTGTTTTACCAAAGTACCGGTAGTTGTTCTTAAATTTTTATCTCAAAATTCTCTTCTCTTTCCCTTATCCCTACATTTAATGCATCTGGATAGGAGTGGCAGGTGTGTTTCACTCTTTCATAATCCTCCAGGCATTCATTTCAATAGAAATTCCTGATAAGCTTTTACATTTTCCAGTTGAATGAGAAAAGAGGGAAAGGGAGAGGCCATGAATGAATACAAAATGACATTCTCATCAATCATTAGTCTCCAACCATTGCAAGGAATTGCAAGTCACTAATGAAAGGGGAATTAACTTTATAAAGTCAGCATTAGTGTCAGAGGAGATTATTTAAAATTTTAAAGTCACACAAAGTGTTTTCTTTGGCTATTGTTTAAACTCACACTTAGGTGGACAATATGTTTCTTGAATCCAGTAAAGAGTGAGTAGCATGCTTTAATTAAACTTGTACAGTCTACAAGAGCTTTCAAGTAAATGCTATTTTTATTTATTAATTAAATATATATGCCACCCATCTTGCTCTCATGCAACTCTGGGCGACTCACAATCTTACAAAACAATATTATAAAAGTTTAACTGCATGCAATAACTGCATGCAGTTAAACTGCACACAAACCACTGATTTCAGTAATGACATGCAGAGTTGCAGCCAAAATGTCTTACTGAACTATGAGCACAGTAAATGAACACATTGCAGAAAAAGAGTAGAGACTGGGGTTGTCTCAATCTCAGCAACTTCTGATATGTGGACTTTAATCCAGAATTCCAAGCAATGGGTATGCTGGCTGGGAAAATCTAGAAGTTAAAATCCCTGTATCTGCAAGTTACCATATTTAGAGGGGGGAAATAGCTATAAGAATCTGGGCATCCTTTGTACCCAAAATTCTCCAAGACTGGCTATCAGAAGTAATAATGTACCTGATCCCAGGAAACTACCGTACGAGTTAGGGATTCTGCTTATTTTACAGAGATGATCTTTTGATAGCAGAGAAAAGGTAGAAACCTGAGTATAAATGTACAAATATCTCACTTTGTGCTTACAGGTGTGAAAGCTGTAGTGCTGTCTTCCATTCAGAATGCAAAGAGAAGGCCGTTCCATGCCCCAGGTGTGTGAGGAGGGAGCTACAGATGAAGCAGAAATCTTTTTGGAGAAGACTGAATATGGATGAGAGTCTGGAAGAGGCCTGCAACATGTTTGAATTGTCCTATCAGAATACATGATCTGAGGGGGAAATGTGAAAACCTACACCCTTTCCCAGCTTGGAATGAATGCTTCTAAGGCACTGGTGCGTTGCCAGGGAGAATACATTACTACAAAAAAAATGTATATGTGTGTTTTGTTCCTGAGTAGCTGGAGTTCAGAATGCTAAGAAAATCAAAGGCTAAATTGCAATTATGAACTGGTTAGGGAACCAACTGGTGTTACACCAAAAATAGTTTGCTTGAAATATTTACTACTGTCTGCATTCTCTTTGCATTGAAAGATCTCATTAGCTTGTATTTATTACTGGACTTCAAGTGATTTTTCTTTTTGGTAGAAATAGATGGTATTGCTATTTAAAGTTCACAAACTACTTAGGACAGTGTGCCTGTGGACAGGTATTTGTAGAGCTTTTTGCAGCTTAGAAAGATGACTTAATAAACTGCTTGTATGAATATTTTCCCTGCTCCCCCAAAATCAAGCCAGTTCCATTTTAGAAGCACGGCATGGTAATTGTCCTTAAAACCTCTGTAAGCCAAGTGCTAAAACTTGCCTAGGTCTTATGTAAATATTCCAGAATACTAGAGAAATTGCTTTCAGTGATGAAATATTCACAGTTGAATACTTGTTCACGACACAGTTGTTCACAAATCATTAATTCAGATTCTGATTTCCCCACATGTAATACCATAAAGCTTGAATATTTAATCCCCTTTGATGTTAAATAATGTACATTGCTTTGCTCATACCTTGTAGAAGAAATTTTCTGCATTTGGATGATGGAACTAGAATCTGACTCTGGTGCTTCTAAGATTCATATTCTAATAGTATATATACCAAGGCTCTGAGTACTGTAGCAGAGTCAGTAAGAGCTTGAACACTTCATCCTGAAAGTAAAATTTCTTGCATACTTTTAAATTTTGCACTAAGAAGCACTGGGACATACGTTTTAACCACTTAACATGCAACATTTGAATATATGTTGAATATCTCTCTATATATAATGAGGGAATATTGGAAGTTTTTACTTCTGCTTTCAACTAACCATAGTTTAACATATTCCAGTCCAGACAGCAAAGGGATTAATGTTTACTATGATTAATTGAAACAAGCCATCTGTAAATCTTGTTTTTGATGTCTTCCTTGCTATAGTGAAGGATAGTACATGTTTTATCTGTAATTATACATCTGGCTTGGTACTGGTATATATCAAATCAAGAGTAGCCACTTAATTTGTGCAGGCAGGGGTACACATTTTTATTTTTCTCTCTCTACTTCCTCCCCTCAAAGTGCAAGTTATTTTCTCTACATGTGTTATGTTGATTTGTTATAGGTTGGCTGTTGACAATTGCATATCTGGAAGACAATCAACAGAGCTGACAGTGACTAGGAGAACCACAATACATGTTATTTAAATTTATTTATTTATTTTATAATTCAATTTATAATCTTGTTGATGTACTGCTTAGTTCTTCTGGACTAGTTGGCACCCAGTTTTTTTGTGCAAATAGGCTAACTGCAAATGATGCTCATAAGGAATGGTCATCTGCTTCGGCTTTTAAATTACTTTCATATTTGTGTAGAGCCATGCATTTGTCAGTAAGCTGAAGCCCATATATTACATTGAGATTTATTTCCATTGCTTCTTTTACTTAAGCCTAAGTAGTAGAAGAGAGAGAGAGAGAAAGAATGAGTGATTGTGTATTTGACTTTTGCATGATTTCCAGAATCCAGAGCGAAGAAGAAGTTGGTATAAATAACCTGCTTGGTTTTGTTTTGATATTTGCTTTTGGGAGGGGGATCTCTTGGAACTTCCTAATTATTTTAATTTTTTTAAGGCAGACTGGGCAAGTGAATCAAGCATGTGGAATGTGTGTTTACCAACTTTTTTTCAATGTATTGTAATGTTTTATTATTTTTTTACATTTCCTTAAGTTGTCCCATTAATCTCTTCATTTTATCCAATGAGTTATTAAAAGTGAAGTTAAAGGATGGCTTTAGTGTGTCATTGCATACAGCTCCCATCCACCACCTCAGTTCTTTGTTATGTCTTCACTATGCTCTTAATGTTGGTTCTCAGTTTTTTTCGGAACAATTGGTTGCTACCACAATAGAATGAACACTGTTTCAAATATATATTTCTGTATTATACTAATCAGAGACCTCCCTTAGTTTCCTGCTTTGAAATTGCCTTAATTTACTCTTCCTCTGCAATGGGCTGCTGTGGTAATATAAAATGTTTTCCAGCCTGTGGAGTTCTCATGATGAGGCCAAAAGGTCTTTAGGATATTTTTGAGGCCAAAGGTGGTCAACAAGTCCTGTTTATATGTTTGCATGTAGTTTGACCTGCAAGTCAACCTATAGTTAGCTCCCAGAAGCCTAAATAAGACAGCAAACACAACTGCCCCTCAATGCAAAAGATGTCTGTGTTGAAGAGAATGCAGGCATTCAGGGTGGTTGTTCACAATATATTTCTGTTAACTCCATCTGCATGGGATCTGATAAGCATGTTCCCCCAAATCCTTCAAACTGCAAAGTGCTGTCACAATTTTGCAGGAGTTCAGTGGTGCATTTTTAATTCCAGTGGGACTTGTGCTCAGTATAATGCAGCCTTTGAAACCACAGGTATGTCCCAGTATGTGCCATTTGCTGATTTCCTCAGAAGGTCCTGCCAGTGCTGCTCCTCTACGTCACCCACTGCCACCTCTGCATCTCTTCCTACAATAGAAAATCCATTAAGAAGAGAAAGATGGAATGACCACATGGATAACAAGCTGCATGTGAAGCAAAATTTTGGATATCCAGAATGGAGGCATTTTTTATTTGATTAGTGCTAGATATAATTTGCTCACTCTTTGATTAGAATGTCTATGGAGATTCTCAGCCATCCAGATCATGGTTGTCCCAAAGGTGCTTTTTCAAGAGGCAACTGGACTTTCTGGTTTTTCTTTCAAGACATTTCACTTCTCATCCAGGAAGTTTCTTCAGCTCTAACTGAATGGTGGGGAATGGAAGGATTTATACTCCTTGCAAACAGCTGGTCATTTGCATTCTTTTAGAGAGTCACTGAGGCCACCTGGAGGTTTATCTGTGTCCTGGGGTCACCTGAGTAGTACAAATTGGTGTGGCGCCTTCTTGGAACTGTTGAATGGGCTGTGTTGTAGACTGGAAATAGAAGATGTCGTATCCCACCACCCCTCTGTTGAGAGAGGGCTGCTCAATTTTGACACACATGGCCTCTTTGACCCTCTTTCAAACCAGCGGTCCTCTCCATCCAAAATGTGGACTTTGCTGTCTTCGAAAGAGTTCCCTGTGTCTTTTAAATGCAGATGCTGAATCTTGTCCTGATGAGTTTGTTCTCCTGTGCTCAGCCATGCATTTATGAAGTGGTTATTTTGTTTCCCCAATGTACAGATCTGCACATGACTCACTGCATTGTGCTGCATATACCACATTGCTCAGTTTATGTCTCTCTCAACAGAGGGGGAGGGATACGATCTCATCTATCTCCAGTCTACAACACAGCTCTTTCAACAGTTCCAAAAAGGCTCCGCATCCATTTGCTCTACTCAGGTGACCCTGACATAAATAAACCTCCAGGTGGCCTCAATGACTGTCTAAAAACAATGCAAATGACCAGCTGTTTGCAAGAAGTATAAACCCTTCCATTCCCCACCATCCAGTGAGATCTGCAGAAACTTAATGGATTAGAAGCTAAATGTCTTTAACCAGAAAGTCCAGTTGCCTCTTGAAAAAGCACCTTTTGGGACATCTTTGATCAGAATGAGATTTTGGCAGACTATGACAAGAAACATTTGCTACTGCTGGAAAAGATTGAAATAGCTTTTGTTACTTAACAAATGAGGAAATTTCCCTTCCTGTGGAAATCCATTCTATCCCCTTTTTACTAGTAGTCAGTTTCTTTTGGAAGTCCAGCACTGTGCAGATCTCTTCCTTGGGGCTGTTTGGCTCAGAGATTTCCTGTGCAAATATTTACTCTCCATGTAGGTAGTATTTGTTTAAAAATTACAAATGGTAGAAAAATAAAACAGGAAACAGAATAAGCACATCATTATCTCATGGCTAAATAGGAAACTTCCCATTTGGGAAAGTTTTCCTCCTGTTTAATCAATATATTACAATACAATATTATGCTTGCTGCCTTAGATAATGTAACTAAGCTTACTGCTATTTGACTATATAGACTGAAGTAAACAGTTTATTCTTTTGGCTAGAAATGAATAATTTATATACAAAATTAAAATTGCATCTTGGTAAATAGAAATGTTCGCAGGATCTGACAATATTGAGCAGAACAAGTGTCTGTTTGATACTGGAAGCATGCTGCTTTAATAGGAAGCTGCTTTCTACACATGGGGAAAAGAGAACCGTCAACAAGTATGAGAAATCAGGACATCCTAATGAGTGCATTTTGGCGGTATGACTTGGCCTCAAAAGGCTGCCTGCCTTTTGATTGCTGTTTCTTTTGGATGTGATGCTATGCTCTTCTTGACACCAAGTCACATTGAGGGGGCTCTAGAATTACTGGGAAGGCTGCATTTCTAAGGAAATATTTTAGAGGATTAGAATAATGGTAAGAGGTGGTTTCATTCTATTTAGTTGCTTATGCTGTTAAATATCTGCCTCTTCTGGGTGTGGAAAGGCTAGGAGCTTTATATAAAACCTTGTAAATTCAGGTTTTCAGTAACTTCATAGGAAAAAGTACTCTTTTTTTAAAAGTTGTTATTAACATCTGAATTTATCTGCTGAAATTTTGTCTCCTTTTTATGTTGCTGCATTGGTTATTATTTGTGGCATTATTCATGTAATATGTCTTTTTTCCTGCACAGGCATGCTTGTGGAATTCTAAAAATCCAGAGGAGGTTTCTAAAATGGGATGCCTAAAGCATGGATCTAATCTAACAGATCCCAAAACATGGATTTATGGCAATTATTTTTGGTGCTAGTACAGGGAAAGCATGTGTAGCTTTATTTGAACTAGGATGCAACACTAGTCTATGCCATTCACTGACAGGATGATTTCAGGATATAGAATAAATGAAGTACTTGCTGTCTTGCATGTAAGCATCACTTAATATCTTAATATTTATTAATTAATATATAAATAGACATAAATAATTATCATTTGGGAATCCATATCTGAAAGGACTGCTTATTTTTCTTTTGACACTTTATTAAAGATTAAGCAAGGATGTCTTAGTTCTTCATATCTAGAAACCATGAACTAAAATTCAGTAATCGTATTTGGAAATTAGAATTAAAATCTCATACACACTTAGATGGATTTGCTGGTGATTAAAACTTGATAGTAGCATAGGGTTACATCTCTTACATCTTGTTAAATTGAAGCTTGCAAAAATTATTGTGTTGTGCATATATGAATAATAATACTTAATACATAACCAGGCAGCCAGTATTAGTTGTGTTTACATCAACCTCATTTATATAGAAATTAAAATAGACAAAGTTCCTTCCAGTCAATATGTTCTCAGACTAGAATGTTCCTGCAAGGCCACTGCACAAAGATGTTACGATCAGATTCTTAAGATGCAAAAGGAACAAAAGATCATGTCTTGTGGCAATCCAAACTTTGCATCTCTGAAATGCCTCCCCAACTACCAAGGATTTCAAGTGTAACATATTTTTTCAGTGCTCTTTGGCAAGACTGGAAATCGTTCCCCTCACAAAATCTGTTCTCTGGTATCTGTTGTGGCCTTTCCATGCATGATAGGACAACACGAGAGGAGGCTAATATTTTAAATGTACAACTTCCTTTGTATAAGATCCAATTCTCAGTCACTAAGCCTCCGGTTTAAAGGATCTTGGATAAAAGGAAGACTAAAGTAGATGCGGAATGGTGCACATAGTGGCAAGCCAGATGGACCAGTCTAATATTGGCAGCTTTCTCTAGCAAAATTTGCTATGTGCTTCCATTTTCATGACAGAAATATAAACTATTGAATGACCATGGATTATAGCAATAGAACCATCATGTTGAGTAATGTGCTGATTGAGGTGGGGGCAGGGGGCATATAGTATTCAGTTGGCAGCATGAAGAGATGTTTGCCAGTTACAAATACAGTGGAAATGTACTTTAATTGATAAATAATGGGAAATGTTTGGATAATTTAAGTGATTTGTCAGCATTGGATTGTCAAATCAGGTTCCATTTTTGTGTATGTCTTTTGAAATAAATGGGAGAACTTTAATTTAAAAATGGCCGTTGTATTTTACTTCATAAATTCACTGTTGTGGAAATTCTATACCCTTGTGTAATAGAACACATCACTGTTAGGTGTGGAGTGTTTTAGTATAAATTGGTACATAGGATCAATAGATTCTTGTGAGCTGAATTTTTTCCCCCCAAGAGAATAAATTTAGGGGTTAAGAATATGTGATTGTATGAAAGAATACATGTATAGAATTATTATAATGCTGAATTCATAGGGTAATTTTTAAAGGTATGGGTTTTTTCAAATATATTTCACTTATGAAAGAATAAGTTCATATTCTTAGTGGAATGTTAACTTTGTGTAGTATTTCAGGGACCTGTTGCACAATATGTTAAGATGGTTATTTCTATATACAATTATTGGAGAAAGATGTGCCCTAAATGATTCATTAGCTAAACACTGGTAAATGGTATTGATGTTGTGTCATAATTAACAGTAAATGGACTTCTTAAAAAAGTTTTATTTTAATGAAGAATATTCCTTCATTGTTGGTATATGTAGAAATAATTATAAGATTAGTAATGTATTTCATAGTTTACTCTAGTGTTCCTCCCAATGTCATTTGCTTATAAACAGAGAAGCTCTGATTGTAAGTATGGGAAATTGCTTGAGGTACATAGCCACAATAGCTAGTTTGATGTAATAATGAAGACATCAGGTTAGAGACTGGAAGATGGGAGCTCTGGTCCCATCATAGCCATGAAGCCAGCTGGTGACCTTGGGACAATCACAAACACTCAGAAGGAGGTAAGAGCAAATCACTTCTGAAAAACCTTGCCAAGAAAACTACAGTTGCCAGAAGTCAACACTGACTTAAAGAAAGAAAAAGAAACCCTACAGCATATCCAAAAGTTCTCAGTCTTGAAAAGTATACCATGCTGATCAAATCTGCAAACTTGCATCCAAACTATTTATAATACCATTCCACACAGTCAGGAGCTTTCGCTATGTCTTAAGACTATAGAATAATAATTTACTCTCCTTTTCGAAAATGATTTTATCACTATCATAAAAGGAATTTTATATTCTACTAGAGAAAACTTAACAGTGTTCAGTCATTCTAATATCTGCTTCATAATTGTTTGCATGCTTAAGCAGTCCTGTTCCAAAACCTGTTTCAAAACAAAATGAATCCATACTGGAACTTAAATTTTTCATATTTTAAAGACTCAGGGATATGTTAAGAGTACAAGAAAATGAACTGAGCATCTGTGAATTGTTCTAATCATAGGGAAATTATTCTGTCATATTTGTTTTTTTCTTTCAAGTCCAGCTTCCTGTCAAGACCTTCATTAAACCCTTAGTGATTTTTACCTATATATTTTTAAAATGCAGATTTTTAGTCTTAACAGTGAAAACAATTAATCAGTGGAACAGCTTGCCTTCAGAAATTGTAGGTTCTTCATCACTGGAGGTTTTTAAGTAAAGACTGGACGGTCACCTGTCTGAAATAGTACAGGGCAGGAGTGTCAAACTCATGCGCTGGACATGCCCACCCCCAGTTTAGCGAAGGAGAAAAAAGTTGTGCTATGTCACGTGACAATACTAATTTGGACACCCCTGATATAGGGTCTCCTGCTTGAGCAGGGTCCTTCCAGCTGTATTCTGATTATTATGAGGCCTTATTTTCTAGCTTTTGAATTGTGTCGAGCTATCAACTTTTGAGGTAAATCAGATTAGGAAACCAAAGTTATGAATGCTAATACTACTTTTGTTATAGGGTTACAGTATCAGAATCCTACAAATCTGAATGTGTCTCCCTTCTCCATGCCTTTTATTTTTAAGAAAAAAAATAGGCAGGATCAAGTCTCAGGTTTTTATTTCAAATTACAAGGTAGGGGTCAACCGATGGATCCATGTTTCTTTTTGGTGGCTATGTCCTCTATGGAATGTCTAAAGATGTGCTTCTTGAAAATCCAGAAATTCAAGCTATAGTGATGGAAATCAATTGACTGATTGAGTAAATGGAAATAAATTCCCCACATTGAGTAGGAATATGTCAGTTACTGGGAGTTAATATAAAGATTCCCTTTGAGGGTTATCGTCAAGGGACTGGTGAATGTAGAGGAGTGTTTATGCAACTTGCTCATATGCTGTCCTCCCAATTGTAATTGGTACAATCCAAAATTCCTACCACCTGATGAGTGCTGATTGACCTGAAAGGAAATCCTGGTTTTGTTCTGTCTTCTAATAAAATCCCATTACAATTGGCATTACTGTAATGGAATCATGCTGTAGAGATTATTGCAACAACTGAGGTTTTTCAAAAACCTAAAGGATTTGCCAATTGCTCTGTTTCTAACTGATTTAAAAAAATGCAACTTTCTGCCATTGTCTACTGCCTCTTACTTTTCCAAATGGATAATTCTGTAATTGTGAGCCACACTCTGAACTTCCCAATGTTGTTGGACTGCAACTCCCACCATTCCTTACTGGTGACTACTGTATACTGGTTCCCATTGCTGGGAGCTGTAACACAGCAACATGTGAAGGGCCCATAGGTTCTCCACCCCACATTTTATCTGTCTCTGCCCCACGAGTGGTGGGTTTTTGTTTTTGTTTTGGTAAAGTGAGATTTTGAATGGCTCTGCAAAAGTAGAGAGATTCCATGATTCTAACTAAGTGATTGAAAAGGATGCATGAAACACTAACAACTTAAAAAAAAACCTATACTGAATTCTGCAAGACTCCATTACGTTCTTACCCATTACCTTTCCCAGCAATGCTTCAACATTGTTATAAATTACCTTGCTGAAAAGTCCACCTGTAAACTTCCTTCATCTGTAGACTACCTGATAACCATCCAAAAGATAATATTAAAAGCAGGAGCTTCCCCACTGAAAGACCACAGCAAGGCTGAGCTGTATAAAACCCAGTGTAAGAGGGTATGAAACAGATTCAGTTTAAGCTTAGATCCTGAGGTGGAACAATGTAATTCTGAATCAATTTCCATGCCCCAGGCTGGGACACACTGGCTTGAACCTGCTTCTTCAGAGCTAGCCTGATATACCAAGTTGTAGTGATTGACAATGCAAGGGCCACTAAGTAACAAGAAGAAAAAGGTTTTCCTTCCTTCCTCCCTGTATGTAAATCACAGAGTGGAGGAAAGGGGGAAAGTATCCTAGCAATCAGGCCATCTCCTTTGTCCACAAAGGTGGGGAGTCCTTATCTGGAATCCAGTGGAGAAAGCAGATTCCCTCACTCCCCTTGAGCTTTTTGCTTCTTAGTCAGACTTTGTAGTTTAGAGGGGATGGAAGGGGTGGTGGTGGTAGAATTTAGCACTGAAGCAAATTAGTGTTAACTTTCTGTGTGCAAGCTTACACAACCATGCAAGACTGTATTTACCATGAGTGCATTAACTGTTACATCCAAAGAAGATATATTTATGCAGAGCTTGGGGGGGTGGGATTTGTGGGTCCTTTCATCTTATTGAAAGGAAAATGAAGTCTCATTTTAACAAATTGCCTAGCTGGATCAGCCTTTTCTTTTGGGGGGAGGCTGCTTATATTTGCTGATTTAAAAAAAACAAAACCTTAACTGTTAGTTACTGAATATTTCTATTCTAAAACACTTTGATTCTTTTTTGAAAGTGTCTTAAGCAGGTTCTGAATTCACTACTGTCTTTTACTTCGCATAGCTCCCTCAAAACCACATGAGGAAATGAGGCTTGATCATAGGAAGCATGTTAATGTTTGACTGAAACATAATGAGCCATGCGTGATAGCCATGTGCTTAGCTGTTTTATCCAGACACACCTTTTCTGTTGCAACCTTTTGCATACATACTCTCCTATTATTGAACAATAAGGATTATGCTTGCTGCAAGTATTATTGGCTGCAGTTAGTGCTACTTGATATAATATGTAATGGAACTCGGGATTACTGCAAACTATGCTGACAATCAATAGAGATGGCTCTTAAGTAGACTAGCATATCAGAGATCATGAATTATGGCAGCTAAATATCTGTTTTGGGAACCGCATTGCCTTGGCTTCCCCAGTGCTACAAAGAGACAACAAAAGAAAACCTTTGCATTCATTCTTTGCAAGGATTGGAACAAGACTGATGGCCCCTATTTCAAGCCAGCAAAGCAACTTGTTCTGTTTGAGGCTGGGGGTTGAGGGGAGGGGAGGGAGGGGGAGAGGAAGAGAGAAAGGCCAGCTTGACTCCTGGCTGCACCAATGCAGTTTTCTTGGCAATGTCAGAGGAATGATTTGTCATTGCCTTTTTTTCAGATGTTGTTTTGACCACTCAATCTAGCCCTGGAATTTTATGGATGGCTCCTTGTTCAAATACTAATCAGGGCTGACCCATTTAGCTTCCTAGAAAAACTGAGCTCTTTCTAAAACTGATAATGAACGTATCCTAGTATTTGTTATGCTTGTAAGAATACCATGATTCTCAGAAGTCATATCCTGGTGCATCTGTATTTAAAAAGGAACTTAGACTCTCAAATACTTCCTTTAATTGCTGAGTCTTGCTGCATTGATTGTTTGACTTGCACATCCCAAATGTGATTCTAAAAGAAATATGTGCTTTAATTAACATAATACAGAAGTATTTGTATAAACCCGAGCATTAAAAATATGTAGCAGACTATCCGGACTCATCAAGATCTTTTGTAAAGGTGCATGTAATATTTCTCTAGCAGGGTCTATCCAGACCATTTGGTGATTAACAGCTTGTCTCCATCATTAAGCCATTTATCATTTATTACAGGCAATATTTTTTCTTTTGTTTTCTGGTTTGATGCTATCTCCTTTCAATAATTCAGGAACTGCAGATAGATGGATGGATGGATGGATGGGTGGGTGGATGGATGGATGGATGGATGGATAGGATAGAGAGATAGGAGAGAGAGAGAGAAAGAGAGAATTTATATCCAGCCTAACTTCAAATGATTCTGGGTGTTTTAGAAAATGTTTAAAAAAACAATTAAAAATGGTAGACATAACAAATCCAGATAGAACAAATAAAAAGAATAAAATGTGGTTTCAATCACCTTGCTGAAGACCAGGATGAAGACCTAGATGCTTTTCAAGACACCTGTAGGGTGAAGCTGTTTGAATCTTGGGAGGAACCTCATTCCTCCTTCTATCGAGAAGGCATATTTCTGTGGTCCCAATAGATGATATTGTTTGATTGAAGGAACCTAGATGGTCCCAACCCTGCCAGATCAGATTGGCTGGCAGATACAATGGGACACTGATGATCCCTCAGATAAGCCATAAAAGTCCAATCTAGAAATCCCCCCACCCCATTATTTTCTGGATAGTGCAACGCAGAAAAGCCGGGCTGCCTGCTGGATCCTAAGATAAAGATACCTCTGATTCTATTTCAGAGTACTGTGCTAATGTTTCCTCTCTTCTTCCTTGCTAGAAGCCTGGGAAGAGATGGCATCAAAATCAAGAGGACAGTGAGGAAAACTATGCAAGGAACTTAGGAAACAAAGGGCTAAGGGAGAAGTCAGGTAATGGGTGAGAACTAGCAGCAGTGGAGATGGTTAGAGACCAGAGGGAAGGGAGTGCCTTCAGTTTCTCTATATTTGACAAACACCCCCTCTAATCACAACAGTTCACCTGACCTCACCTCACCTCCAAGCTCTTGGTGATAAAGTACTGCATATTTGGCATACCTTGAAGCTGTGGTGTGGTGGTAGTAGCTTGGAAACTGCTCCTTCAAAACCATTACACCCCACAACAACTTAAGCTTGTCTTACTCAAAGGTTGCAAGGCAAATTGATTTTGTGCAGCCATGGGGAAAGATTGAGATTGTCAGAGCATGACTGTGCTATGATAGACTGCAAATGGCCGTAAGGCCTAAAATATATAAAAACAGAATTATAATACAGGTAGTTCTTGATTTAGAACCATTTGCTTACTAACCATTTGGTTACAACTTTGAAAAATGATTCATGACCAGTCTTCACACTTACAACCATTGCAGCATCCTGATTCACATGGTCAAAATTCAGGGGCTTGGCAACTGACACACATTTACAACAGTTGCAGTATGGTCATATGATCACCGTTTGCAGGCTTCCAACAAGCAAAGTCAATGAGGCAGGCCCATTTTGCTTAATGACCATATGATTCACTTAACAACTATGGCAGAAAGGCTGTAAAACTATGCATGATTAACTTAACAACTGCCTTGCTTAGCAACAAAAATTCTGGTCCCAATTGTAATCATAAGTTGAAAACTACCTGTATCTATCCTCAGTATGGTAATGGGCATGCTGCACTTCTGTTACTACATCTTTTGCTTGTGGGTCTCAAGAAGATTTTGACTAATTTTTTTTTTGGGGGGGGCAGGGAATCAGTATTTTACTACAGACATTCTTGTCCTCATTCTTCCCTAGTTTTGCAATGTTAGCTACATTGATGCTGCTGTCCTATGCTCATTTATCTGGGATTAAGCCCGGATAGCCGGATTTCCTTTTTTATGAATATGTACGGGGAGTGGGGGTGTTAAAAACCACATTGGCTTGTTAAACAGTTTGTAAGTAGAACCTCTGCAACTTGTGATGGACAGGATTGAAAGCGGGTTGTTGGAATCCTATTTGCTATTCTATCTTCTATTCCATTTTGGCTTTTAAAAAAGTAAGGCAGAAAGTGCAATTAAATCTCATAGCTTTAATTTCCTTTTGGGAAAGTGTATTTTAGCTCATCTAGTAGCTTAATATATGGCTGGATCAGAACTGACACCCGGCACAGAGACTTTCTTCACAGCAGTTAAAATGTATCATATCAATGCCCATATATTCTACACACAGCTTTTCCCAGCTTGGTGCCTTCCAGATCTATTGAGCTACAACTTCCATCACCCACGTACCGTGTTATTTTGCTGGCTGCAGAGGATCTGAGCTGTAATCCAACAGGAGAAGGGGCCCAGCTGGGAAAAACTGCCATAGCATATGATTGCAAGCTATGCTCAGTGCTTGAAAAATTAGAAGATATCAGATCAAACACCACCATGTGCAAACAAGTTCTAACTATGTTAAATGTCAGGCATATTATTTACACTACAAACTGAAACTGGTTCAAATCTTAATTCTCTCTTCCAAGAAAGTCCTTAGACTTGCTGGGGGAATTGAGAGCAAATGAAGAAGAGGAATTAGCCTACTAATTCTAAAACTAAAACTAAGAATTAGGTCTTGGGATCTTAGTGTTTGGCATTTAACCTGGAGAAACCTGAATGTATTTTTAATGTAGCCCTATACACCTTTAGAACATTCAGACTCAAATAGATTGTTACAAATTGAACATCCTCCATGAAGATATTGTATTTTTTAACAATGATTAACAAAATAATTGGAAGAATTTCACATAAAATGTGCAGAAGATAGCAGGATTAAGATTTGCCAAGGCAGTATCATGCTGAGATTTCGAAACCATTATATTTGTCCAAAGTAGAAAGTAAATATTGACACTTTGTTTTGTTTTTTTCCCCAAAAAAAAACGCCAGACAGGAAAATGTCAATTATCCAGAACAGACTTCCTGAGCAACATGCTCTTGACATTGTGAGTAAACAGTATGAAAAGTATGATCCATTTTTTTCATGTTATGAATTTATTTAGGCGTGCCCTTGAACGTTTTAAAGAACATTTTCAAGCAATTATCAAATATTGGACCATGATTCAGGCCATCTACACCCCATTCGTTTTAATGTCAAATTAAGGGCATAAATAAATACCCTTTCCTGTAACTGGCAAGAGTTGCTTCGACTCGCGCCCTTTGGGGAACTGCGTTTGGACAAGTCGGAGGTCCGCTGCTTCAGGAGGCTCCGGTATTCAGGGAATGAAATGAAAAACGCCTCTTTCATTCAGGTATGAAGCGCAAACCTTGAAATAGCGAGCAGCGTTTCTTCATCCAGGCTTCCCGCGGGAGATCCTATGCACCGCGTGGCAAAGGGGTCACGTGAGAAGCAGCCCAAACGGCCAGCCTGCACACCTGCGCAGGGGAGAGTTTTTCCCTCCTCTTGTTGAGTCACAAAACAAACTGGTGCGAAGGGCGGGATTCTGCCGGCGGCTACAGGGACATTTGTAAGGCAGCGCGCGCCGCGGCGATGTCTTTGTCTGGGCTGGTGTCGCCGCCTCTCCCTCGGGCGGAGGGGGGGGGGGTTTTGAAAGCGGGCTTTTCTCACCGTCGGAGCTCTCGGAGGGGAAGCCCAGGGAGTTCCCTCTGCCCCCTCCCCATTGCCTCCCCCCTACATTTGCTTTAGGACAGTGTTTCTCAACCTTGGCAATTTTAAGATATCTGGGGAATTCCAGCTGGGGAATTCTGGGAGTTGAAGTCCAGATATCTTAAAATTGCCAAGGTTGAGAAACACTGCTTTAGGACTTGGGGGTGCTTTCCTGGGAATCACCTGACCCAAACAAAATGACTTCGGGGCTTGCAAACTGCCACTTCCTTTCTTGCTCTCCAACCCGCCCCTCCAAACCCAAGCCTTGCGCGCTCTTTCTCTCTCTTTTTTTTAAATTTAATTTCGCTGATTAGAAAGGAACAAAGGCCC
>JANHFT010002844.1:112298-136570 GCA_032467955.1 Pseudoxenodon macrops | reverse complement strand
CTGGCCTTCTAAAGAGCAGTCAGGGTTGATCTCCTCTAGGACTGACCAGTTTGATTACCTTGCAGTCCAAGGGACTCGCAGAAGTCTTCTCAAGCACCATAGTTCAAAGGCCTCAATTCTTTGATGCTCAGCCTTTTTTTATGGCTTTTTTAAGCCACAACTATTCCTGCCCAAGAGTAAATGTGTGTGTGTGTGTGGATGCATGTGGTAAGAGTTGCAATATTTTTAAAGAATTGACTCCTTAAAAGCAGCTGGATCTCACTTTTTTTCCTTGGCTTCTGCCAAAACCTGGTGGGGGGGGAGACCAGGCTGCTTTAATGAATTGCAAAGAGGCTATGCTTGTGTGAAGCCCAAAGCACTTTTCCTGAAGCATTTTCAAAGTCTGCCCAACCCTACTATAGAGAACCTCTTGAATGACTATCAACTTGTTTTAAGTAAATAAAGCTTGTTGCATTAAAAATGTTCTAAAATACACAACAGCTTCGAACACAATGAACCCTAATTGGTTTGAAGGACCCATTTAAGTTCTGTTGAATAAATATGGTGAGGAATGGTAGAAGTTATTCATGTGTCCTTATGTAGTTTACCGATTCAGAGTCTATAACGGAGATATTTCCTCAACAATACTGGGTGGCTTCCCTTGACCCAGCATAATTTATCACTGCTGTTTCTCAAATGAGATGTCAGTTTACATTGTTAGAGAAACTGTGCTTAATCAAACATACATGCATGTACACATACTGTCAACATTTTAAAATAATTGAAATCTGATAATCCAAAAGTTCAGGGGAAAAGTTCAAGACTGTGATAGTGGGTGGGATCACAATATCACCTTGATACATAGGTTTGTCAAAAAGTGTAAGGAAGACTTTCCATTTTCCATAAAGCTTCACTTTAATCTGATGATAATGACTAAAATTCAGTAATTAAAAAATCTGAAAACCTTTTATTACACATTTCACTGTATCAAGAAGACTCTTAATTCCTAATAGGAAAAAAAAAAAAGATTTCCTGGAATCAAATCAGATTCGTGTAGCTTTCTGGGAAATTGTATGGATATTGTTTCACATTTTTTCGTTCAAAATTTAAAACCTATACTTTTCAGATAAAAATGCCTGCACCAACAATGTCTCTAGTAAACCATGAAGTTGCTAAAATTGTGACGTGCATCATCAATTTTGTTTAGAGGAGCTGCTTATCCCTTAGTGCAGGAAGGTCAAGCTCCAAACATTTCTGATACTTTGAACTCCATGGCCTGAAGTAGGTCACAGGCTCATTCTCTCTGCTGTATACAGAAGTGCCTTGTAAAGGAAGAGACATTTTGTTTAGACGAATATAGCAGATGGCAGCAACTGGCCAACCTTACCTTATCCTGAAGGCTAAATGGGGACAGACGTGGTTAATGCTGGAATGGGAGTCCACCAGGAAAGCATAGGCCTGTAGGTTAGCCTGGGAAAGTGGTTTACCACTTTCAGATTGCAGCCAGGAGTTGAGTTCAACTGAATTAATTTTTTTAATTAATGAATTAAAAGTAGGAGATATTAGGAATCTGAGGAAATAAAGGTCAAACGTGTCCACTAAATAAAATGCAATTAATAAAATACCTACCTCAGTTTTGATGTTTTCATTAGACTTCTAGAAAAATCACATCCCAAAGGCACTCAGATTGGGGTGTGTAAATCAACCTGTGTTGCACCCCTAATATGCAGTATGGTGTACAGTATTACCAGTATATGTAATATTGAGTGCAGACCACAATATTTTTTTAATATTAATTCCCTGTTGCTCAAGTTAAGTACAATAAAATAAAGTTGATGATAACTCCAAGAGCAGCATTTTGCTAACATTTTCTCCACTCAAGGAACTATAAATATTTACCACAGTTAATTTAGGAACAGCATAGCATGTGGCTGCTTTATTGTCCAAGAATCTCTTTTGGTTGTAAGCCACAAGTTTCTAGCCCATATGGGAGAATATTTGAAAGCCTGTTAAGTTCATTTCAAGAAATGAAAGGCTTAAGTTCCTGCCTTAGAGAACCTCAACATTTGCCATATACGTTTTTACCTTGTCTTAAATCTTACCATTCATTTCCTGGCTGTCTCTGAACTTTCCCCTTTCCTTTCATGCCACATTTACTTGTCTTATGCTGTGTAAAATACATGTTTCTCAAATAGACTTATTATTTTTGAATAGATATAGGATTGCAGGGTGAGTAAATTATTTACAATTACTGTACACACCAATGTGTTCTGAAAACCATTACTTAGACTCTCAAACCTGACACTCAGGAAGACTACACTGGATATATTTATTTATATCGGTGCTTACTGTATTAACTATATTAATATATTGTAAAGACTAGAGAATCCTTTGTGTTTTTTTTCTTGTACGGTATTCATCCTTATATTCTTGGGGTGCCAAAGGTAGCACTTTGTAGTTAATGGTTTGTGCGCTCACAGTCCCAAGATAATGTGCAAAGCGTTGAATTCTTAAGGCATATCCACAGACCAGGTAAGGAGGATAAAAGTGATTTTTAAACCACAACTGCACAAAGTGAGAGTTCTTGTTCCCATCACTCTTTGTTATCTTGCTTAAAGAAACACTGCTTTTTATAAACAAACAAATAGTAAAATGCCCTCTATCATGACACACTGGCTTAATAAAAATAATCCTTTGATATGGGTTTCCTTTTTTTCCCTTATGGCCAAGGGAGCTTTTAAGATATCTGAAAGTTCAAAAATCCTGAACTTAAGACTAGAAGAACAGTTTCTTGCCACCCTGAGATCAAGTGTACATCCCCTCATATTACTATGTAAAAGAACTTTTAAAATGCAGATTTGCTATAAATCTTCTCCACCAACATAAAAAGTTTATTTTAACAGCCTGCCCGATGAACAGGTTTTGAGTACCCAGAAGCTTGTACATTATTTTGTGACTTTAAATTCAGTCAATAAAGAGGCTGCCTTAATATGAACATAGGAACCATTTTTGTTCAATAGCTTAGGTCTGATAAAGGCACTTGCCACGATGGGATTTCCCTCCCCCCCCACACGCACTAATTTTTTTCAGTTATTTATGGGGGGGAAAAACCAGGTTCAGTGTTTGAGGCAAAGCATGTAGCAAGCAGCCAATCCTTGCTTCGACTTTTCCGAAGAATGTGGGCACTTAAAAAACAAGTCCTTTGTCTTTAAGAACAAAAGAGCTTGCAGGATATATCAAAATTTCTGACCTTCCCTCTTCTGTCTCTGGCCACTTTTATCTTTTGAGGAGGAATGAACAACCTACAATTCGTTGAAAATATTGGGTGCAGCCCCTCCACTTTGCCATCAAGCTTTTTATTGCTGTGAAAAGGGAAAAAAAGATTTAAGTACCTGGAGCATAACTACATTAACCATCAGTCATAGGAGTCATTTAATTTTAAATCTCATGAACCTGCTTGCCTTTGAAAACCATCTGGTTAACAAATACTATATTCAGTTGGGTTTTTCAGTGTAATGCTATTTTTTCCCAAATGCCCAAGACCTTAAATCTGGGGAGTTTCAGGTCAGGGTAGCTATAGACTTTTCCTAGCTTCTTCCATCTGTAAAAATGGAATGCCTGCATCCATCTTCTGCCAGGTCCCTTGGCTGCAATGTGGGAAGCAGAAAACAAGGCCCAGAGCAGAGAAGCCTGCCTTGAGCTGTTGGATGGGGAGGCAGTAAAACAAGGGACACTGGCCCATTTTATGAATTGTACAATGTGGTAAGATGTCTTGAGCTAATTAAGCATAACCCAAATTAGAGTCCTTACCAAAAACAGGTTCAAGGGCTACCTTCCCTAAAGCAGGCCACTAGAGAGATCTCTCTATAGCAAAGAGAACTACAGCAATGCTATCTCGGATTTTGGGAGAGAGCTTCCATTCTTAGCACAATGAAGTCATAAGATTCATACAGTCTCTTTGCTTTTCTGTTCCATTGAGTTGACTTGACCTCGTGGCTTACAAACCAGCTTCCAAAGATGGTTATGAAAAAGTAATGTAAACTTAAGTTTCTCTGGATGGGCATTTCCTCCTGTTTTGGAGTAATAGGGTTTGCTACAGAATCCAGAAATCTGCTCAGCCTTTGTCATGTTCCTTTTTTAAATCTGGGTTATGTTGTGTGGTGGAGTTTCCTTTGGGGTGGGAAAAATGAGATGACTCTATTATCATCAGTAAAAGTACTTTGCAAAATCTAGTCATTTAGAAATCCGAAATACCATGGATGGGGAGGAGTGGACTTGAAAAAGTCAGCATCAGTTTTTTGGGGTCTTTTTTGTACTGGTGAAGGAAGGAAAGTAGTCGGAACTAAGTATTGTCTTAATAGCAGAGATAACAGAGTTTACATTATAGAGCCCATTATATTACAATTATAATGTATATGAATACATTATAATTTCTTATAACAAGTAAAAATTTAAACAATCCCTTAAGCAAAGAAATATAATCACCATGATCCAATCCCACATTTGGTTCTTCTGACTATGAATTATTCGAGTAATAGAAGGCATCAGGTAAGGGAAAGGTGCTTACTGCTTAAGGGGCCATTTCAAAACTGGAAAATTGGTTATACATAATTCTACAAATGTAATTACATGAGGTGTGTATTATGCTATTTAAAAAAGCAAAATCCTGGCCATGCTATACAGGTTGCATCTCTTGTTGCCTCCGGGTGAATGACCTGTTTCAGGAGAGGTCTGGGATTTTGCACTTCCACCCCGAAGCTTCTGTGGCAGCTAAGCCACATCCCTGGCACTTTTTACTGAAGTTACTGGACGCTTCAGTGCTTGTAGTGGTGCAGAATGTTTACTCTTTTCTATTATCCCACCACTAACGTTCATTGCTGCAGGGCAAAGGATTTTTAAGCCGGAGTCAATAAATAACTTTATATGAAGAGTGAGAAGAATCAGAAACTCAGTAAGTCATCCACAATATGTGTACAATTCAAGATTGAACAATCTATACTGCAGCTCTGAATTCTGTTAATTATATGCCTTAAGGAAAGGTAGTTCAATGCTGCTAGAATATTCTGTTTGTAACTTTTATTTATCAAATTTAGATACCACCCATCTCTCTCTCTGAGAGTGACTCTTGTTTACCGTCTTGCCTCAAAAGCTTGCATGCTTTTAATTCACTAATAAAGGAAAAATCCCACTATGGTTTGTGCTCCCCCCACCCTCTGGTGCACCTGTGCCTATTGTGCCTTACCTTTATAAATCTCTGGATCCT
Source organism: Pseudoxenodon macrops (assembly GCA_032467955.1). Classification (NCBI taxonomy): domain Eukaryota; kingdom Metazoa; phylum Chordata; class Lepidosauria; order Squamata; family Pseudoxenodontidae; genus Pseudoxenodon; species Pseudoxenodon macrops. Next base: position 131,328 of record JANHFT010002844.1, on the reverse strand, counting down.
CAAGGAATAGTGCTAGAGTTCAGCTAGCAAGCTGCAGAAAATGTTCTATTAAAAAAAAACTGACAATGAAAAAACACGCACATAATGGTAAACTAGATTTGTATAGATGGTTTCAGGAAACCAAAATAATGAGTTGAGATTCACAAAGGGCGTAAAGAACAGAATGAGCTTCAGGTGCATGCAAAATAAAATCTCAGAACTGGTGCAACAGCAGCTCAATGGGTAACAAGAAAGAGAAGACAGACCTCAGTTCCTATTTTGGATCAATTGTCTTTCAAAAGTAGGTATGAGTTCCATTCAGCATTTGGGAAACTTGAACTGAAGGAGCATATGATAATGAATCCAGATTTTTTTGCATAGATATACACTCCTGACTCTCTTGAACTCAGCACCTTACTCAGGAATGGGCAGGATGACCATTTTAATCAGTGCTGTTTTTAAATAACTTGTAGGGGGAAATTGGTAGTCTACTAGGTGATCCCAACTACCCATGGCCCACTTTGTTGCATTTATGACATAAGTAGAGAAAAGTAGTGAAATGAAAGGAGAGCCAGTTTGGTGTAGTTAAGGCATCAGGCTAAAAATGAAGAGCCCAAGTTCTAATCCTACCTTAGAAACAAAATCAGTTTTGTCAAGAGTCAACACAGGTACTAAAAACACACAGAAAACTCTAAAATTATGTGTGTACACACACATACAGGCACACTCATGTACACCTAGGCACATTCATGCATGCACACCTGTTCCCATGGCAACCTCCCAACTTGGGATGCAGCACACCAGATATGGTAACCTACAATTCTCACTGGATATCAACTCAGTTAGAAGTCACTGGATGGAAACATGGAAGTGAGCAAATAATCCCTACAACAGCACTATTACCAACTGGCCTGGTTTGCTGTCTGGATGTTCACATTTTGAATGTTTCAATTAATCTCAGATTTATTCCACTGTTTCCAGCATATGGACAAAGCCAATTGTACACTGGAAATGAGATGTATAAACATCCTTTAAATCAAAAGGTGTACATATTTAGCAAATATTCTGAAATTATAGGCAAACTTTAAAAAAGGGATGAGAGAAAAAGTATGGTTGCTTCTTCAGTTCCTTTTAATGCAGTGAGACAGACGACCAATAGATCAGGGCAACATAGAAAGGACTTGTTCATACTCCACATCATTAATTGGGAGCATCTGAGGCTGTAAGAAGGTTTAAGGGACTCTATAAGGGGGTGAGGTAAAGCCACACGGGGAAGATCCCTGGATGACTGGAGAACCTCCAGGTTCACCAAGAGGGAAACTGCATGCCGGCTGCTCAGGACCACTTTCAGGGAAGGAGGACAATGAACTGCGTCTGGATTTCTTGGGAACATCGGGCTGGCCATTTGGAGGAACAGGGTGCTGTACTCACAGATCCCGTGATATCGTTTAATTGGGTTCTTGATAGGGCCTCGAATTCACACATTACTCTTGAAAGATAAAAAAGTGTAATATCCCAATCACGGTTTGGTTCAATGAACCTAACTAGGCGACTAGCATTCGCAAAAGAATCCCGCCTCCAGTCGTGGGAGGAAAGCTCGACTCGAGTCTCCCGCAGCTGAGAGACAGTTTCTGCACGTGGAGGATTCATTATGGCGGTCAGTTGCCGGAGCGGACTTGCTTTCCATAAACGTGTTTAATCGCCTCTCAAACCTCCAGTGGCTGCGAATTGCAAAAGTTCATTTCTACCCCGCCGGCCTAGGAAGCCTTCGGCGCACCGTCTTCCCCGGGGCTCCCTATGCTACGACTTCCTCCCTCGGGGAAGGAGAGGGGGCGGCCCCGGGCTGATCTCCAGCCCGGGTGGGCGGATCCGGGAGGCGGTCTCGCTGGGCTGGGCATTAGAGCGCAGGTGGCTCCGGCTGGGAGCTGCAGTCGCCTGCGGTGGCGCTTCGCGGGCTCCGTGCGTTGAGGCGAACGGGAGGCGCTGGTCGCGGCTAGGACGCCCCCTTCTCCGCCAGTGGGGCGCCCCGGAGAATCTCAGGGACTCGCGCCTTCACGGAGCACGTCCCCGGACCCGGAGGGCGGCAGGAGCCCGTCGAGGGTTTAACTCGGGGTGCGACCGAAGCATGGGGAGCCCCCCGCGCCTTCTCTGCGTCGCGGCTTCTGTGGCTTGGCCGCCCAGCCGGCTCCACGGCGCGCCACGCGGCGCGGGGGCCCGCTGACCAATTTCCCTCTCGGGGACGCAAAAGCAGCCGGAGCAGAAGGAAGCGCGCCGGCTGCCCTTCCTGCCCTCGGCCGGGCCCGAGCCAAGCCTGCTCTCCTCCGCGCGGGATCTTTCAGAAAGGACTTCTGATATTCTGCCCAGGGCGAAGTTAAGGCGAAACTTTTCCCGCTGCGGTGGGGGATCCAGCCTTGCTCTCTGCGCTGAACTGCCAAGCGGAGAGCGAAGGAGCGGGGCCCTCCAGGCTGGCTTGTTATGGAGTTCGCCTGTTTTTTGTTTTGTCGGGTTTTATCCCCCGCACGCACCTGTCTTGTTGGAGCAGCGAGTCCTCCGCGGAATTGGCAGCAAGCGCTCTTGCCATGGGAAGGCTTGGGCTCCTTGGGAGGGAAAAGAAGGCCGGTCGGGAGGGCCTTGGACCTTCTCCAGGACCGCGCCAGCTGTGAGCCCAGCGGCTCCCGCTTTGGAATCAGCCGGAGGGGTTAAAGCGAAGGCAGCAGCCGCCTGGGAGGAGGCGAGGAGGGTGGCCTGATCCGCGGCCTCCGCTTGGCGCGGCCCCTGAGCCTTGCCATGGCCGGCTTTCGCCCTGGCCTGAGAGACACCTTGCTGAGCCTTCTGCTGTTCGTGCTGAAGGCGCCCGTTCCTGCTCCGGCTGCATCCAAGGCCATCGTCTGCCAGGAGATCACGGTGCCCATGTGCAAAGGCATTGGCTACAACCTGACCTACATGCCGAACCAGTTCAACCACGATACCCAAGACGAAGCTGGCCTGGAAGTGCACCAGTTCTGGCCCCTGGTGGAGATTCAGTGCTCTCTGGATCTGAAATTTTTCCTGTGCAGCATGTACACCCCCATCTGCCTGCTGGACTACGCCAAGCCTCTGCCGCCCTGCCGGTCAGTGTGTGAGAGGGCCAAAGCTGGGTGCTCTCCTTTGATGAGGCAGTACGGCTTTGCCTGGCCAGAAAGAATGAACTGTGATAAGCTGCCTGTTCCAGGAGACACGGAGATGCTGTGCATGGATCACAACCAGACGGAGGCCACAACCTTGCCCCCGTTGTTTACCAAGCCCACCCGCTCTTCCAAAGGAATCCACAAAAATCTCTCCCCCCTAACCAGTAGTGACTGCAAGAGAGTATGCGCCTGCAAAGAGCCCTTAGTCTTCATCTCCCAAGAAACTCACCCGCTCTACAACAAGATCGAGACTGGCCATGTGCGCAATTGCGCCATTCCTTGCTTCCAGCCCTATTTTACCCAAGATGAAAAAACCTTTGCTACCTTCTGGATTGGCTTGTGGTCCGTCCTTTGTTTCATCTCCACTTTCACCACAGTGGCCACCTTTCTGATCGACATGGAAAGGTTCAGGTACCCCGAGCGCCCCATCATCTTTTTATCAGCCTGTTATCTCTTTGTATCCATTGGCTACATCATCCGTCTGATTGTGGGCCATGCTAATGTGGCCTGCAACAAAGATTACAACCACATACACTATGAAACCACAGGACCTGCCCTCTGCACTGTGGTGTTCCTCCTGATCTATTTCTTCGGCATGGCAAGCTCCATCTGGTGGGTCATCTTGTCTCTTACCTGGTTTCTGGCAGCTGGGATGAAGTGGGGGAATGAAGCCATTGCTAGCTACTCCCAGTATTTTCACATGGCAGCCTGGCTTCTTCCAAGCGTAAAATCCATTACTGTATTGGCCCTGAGCTCAGTCGATGGGGACCCAGTAGCTGGGATCTGCTATGTGGGTAATCAGAATGTGGACAAGCTGCGGGGTTTTGTCCTCGCTCCGCTGGTGGTGTACCTTTTCACCGGGACTATGTTTCTGCTGGCTGGTTTTGTATCCCTCTTCCGAATTCGGAATGTGATTAAACAAGGGGGCACAAAGACGGACAAGCTGGAGAAGCTGATGATTCGTATCGGGATCTTCACCGTTCTTTACACTGTCCCAGCTACCATTGTGGTGGCTTGCTACATCTACGAGCAGCACTACAGGGAGAAATGGGAGATGGCTCAGAATTGCTCTTGCCCTGGAGACAAGTCCAGACCGAAGCCTGACTACGCTGTTTTTATGCTCAAGTACTTCATGTGCCTGGTGGTGGGCATCACCTCTGGGGTCTGGATTTGGTCGGGCAAGACGCTGGAGTCTTGGAAGCAGTTCACAGGTCGATGCTGCAGGGGAGGGAAGCCCGTGAGCGCCACCATGTACAGTGAGGCCAACATAGTGCTGACAGGCCGGACTGGGCTTGCCACTTCTGCTTCCTACCACAACAAACAGGTTCCCCTGTCCCATGTGTGAAAAAGCATCTTGCTTGGTCAGTAGGGGGGCAGGTAAGCACCATTCATCCTAGGGCCCATCTGGAGCCTTTCGGGAGTTTTGTTCATTGTGGGCCTCCCGGGTTTGCCCCTGGTCTAAGAAAAAGGAGGGGAGGGAGAGCATCTTGCATCTGGCCAAAGGTTTGAGACTTCAGAGTTGGTAGAAGAAACTGCCCTTGTGCAACATGTTTAGATTTAAGGTTAGGGTTAACTATGTATGATGGGAATTGGGCAAATCCATCTCTGGACAAGAGTTTCCTTTTTGATAATGAAAAAAAAATCCATGGAGGCTGCAAGACAGAGTGAAAGTACAGGATCAGGGAGGATGAGATATACGTAATCCCTTCTGTTCAACCTGCTTAGTTCAAAATTAAGTTGGCTCTTTTCACCCTTTTCTTTGTCCACTCTGAGAAAACTCAAGACTAAATTGAACAGATTACAAATAACAAGAAATCTAAAGTTTAAACAGTTCCTAAATTTCTATTTGGCAACTATCTTTTTTTAAGCAAGCAAACAATGCAGGCACGTACACATTTACTCAGAAGTAAATCTTACAGCTTTCATGGAATTTAACCACGAGGGAGAACATAGGACTCCACAATATTTGACTCTTAATAGGCACCTGCCAGTTTGAAAAATGTTCCTGCAGTCAGTCATTGTTCATCATCTACCGGTAGTAGTGTAGTTATATCTCTATTGAAGCTACAGATTCATATTAAAAACAAATAGAATCAATTTGAAGGGGAAGGACTACTTTAAAGTGACCAATTGTGACTGTAGGACTCTGCAGAATCCAGTTTCACATTTTAATTTGGGCTGGTGTTAAATCTACCCTCGTCCTTTTTTACACAGATCTTTGCCAGATAGCCACCTAAGACAGAAGTGAGTGTTTGTCCTGTGCCGGTGATTTCCAAATGATAATAGCAAAGGCAACCTGTTTTTTTGGAGTTGATATAGAGTAATATATGCTGTGTAAAATCTTACCAGTGAAAGCTTATTCACACTTGACAGAAGGAACATCTGGCAGGAGAGATGCAGCTTGCTTGATGTTTTGCCAAGTGCAGTGGGAATTAGTTGCCTGCAAATTAGCAGCAGCGCAGCCTTAAGACAGGGCAGATATTTCCACTTGCTGTCTGTCACAGATTGAATTGGTGAGTTCTTGGCTGTTCAAGTTAATGTTTGGCATTTGGCTGTCAGGCAGGGACAGAGAGCAATTTCCCATCCCTTCCCGACTCCACTCTTAGAAAGCAAGAACACTGTTTCCTCTGTGAAGATTGATCCCTAGGATCTCATCTTCCAGAGAGTGGTCACCATATCCTTAAGCAGTTTGTAAACCACCTGAAGTTGCCGGCTCTTACTAATGTGAAACAGTGTTAGCAGTAGCCATAATCAGCGGGGAGAAAAGTCCCATTTCCAAATGTTAGCAATTTAAATATACACCACAGAGAGTAAGTATATTGCATGTCCCGGGAAAGTAGATTGCAAGATTTTACTTTCTTTTTAAAGGCCATTATTTCTAAGGATGGTTTAAAGCTACATGCCTGTGATTTGACTGAACTCTTCACAAATTTCATTCTTTCCCTGCTCATTGAGACTCTGATTTTAAGCAAGTTGACCACAGAGATAAATCTAATTGAGTTCAGTGAGACTTACATCTGAGTAGACATATATGTGTTACTAGAAATGCTTGGCATGGACTGATTAATATTCCCAGTTCTTGAGAAAAAGATTAAAAATATCCCTTTAGAAATTCTTAGATTTCCAAGAATCTTAGAAAGATTCTCTTTCTAAACATTTCTAAATGTTTCTTTGGTGAAGTAGCCTTGCTTTTTTATACCACTTTATTGAATATAATAGTCACCTTGCACTTTAAAGTTTTCACCTGAACCTTCCAAGAATCTCTGCTGTTTTCCCAAGAGTTTTTGTCCCAGTAAGTTAACATGGCTCGTGGCCTTCCGTCTCTGAGGCCAGTGCACTTGCCTTGTGTGCAGAAAAGAGAAAGGTACTTATGGGCCTTACCAGGACCCCTCTCCTAAGGTCTAGGGAATGTCTCAGCAGCAGAATGTCTCTTTGCTGTCAGGTTTATGTAGGGTGGGAGCTGCCAGACTGAAGAATCTGGCTTTTGTTTTCTAGGAAGACCTCATGTGCATTCATTCCGGCCATAGTTAACTGAAAGCAAGTAGGCCACTTGAAAGGGTCGCATCTGGTTCCTGGAGCAGATGGTCCAAACTACAACCTGGCCACAGAAATTGGGGGCTGGATTGGAGTTAGCAATACTTCGCCTTATTCCTCCTGTTCTATGGAAGGTAACAGCAGAAGATGCTGGGGCAGAATATTGATTGTCTTTGTTCACGGCTCTACAGTTGGTCAGTTCTGCACATACTATATGAACTAATCCAGCTGGCTTCTCCAACTGCAAGCTGTAACTCTTCCCTTGAATCAACTGCCCAGAAGAGGAGACCTGCATTTTCTCAGTTGTGTGACACTATAAAGGCCACAGAGCTTATTTGTCAACGTAAGTCCATCTTATCAGATGCTCCCCCACAGATGCAGTTTAAGCTTGGTGGACTATGTACTTAACAACCAAGTATCCCTTTCCATTTGCATGATGAATTCTAAACCACAGAACCTTATACAATCTTTTTATTTTATTTTGTTTTTTTCCTTTCTGCATAAGACTCTTTATGGCTCTTATTTCATTAAATAAATTAGAAGATCTTTAATATAACCCAAATAATTAAAAGGTTTTTGAGGATTACTTGAATGAAAGAACTGAAATCCTAAAGACTAATTGGGGTCTAGGTGCTGCTTTCTGAGGTAGAAATGTTCCCAGGTCAGGCATGTGGCTGACTCTGAAGGAGCTTTTCCATAGATAAGTTAGGGAATTTTAAGTGCTTGTGGGATTTATATATCTTCTTTAGTTCCTAAGAAGATCCCAACCTGGATTAAATTGCAGCAACCACATTGAGCCTGGATGATGAGGGTTAAGTAGAAGATCCTGCCTTGAAGGCAGAGAAGGAATTTTGTTGGCTTCTTCCAGTGCATAGTTCTGACATTGTGGTGTCTACTGACCAGGGCACAGCAGAAAATGATGTATTAAGCACATGGATCTGAATGTTGGTATGGAATAGAAGGCCATTCTAGGCCATACGACATTGAAAACATATAGAGGTCATGTTTGATTTTAGCTTTATGATACAAGTCCTGGACCCATTACCTCTGTTTTGTACATTTTTATTCTGTATTCAATAGGTTGGCTTTTCAAGAAAGATTCTTAAGAGCAGTGTCACTAATTAAATAACTTGGAGAGTTTCATTTTTAGACTTTCAATTTTGAACAGCAAAGCTTTGTTCACCTTGACAGATGGTGTAAAAACTGGTGGCACTAAATATTTAAATCACATGTAGAATTGTATCAGACAATTAAATGGATTAAAACACTAAATTCTATTGGTGCTGTTACATTAGAAATGCATTAAGCAACTCTACTGCATTATTTATTTCTTACAAATGGGAATGTATAGTGGAGAAGATGTTTTCTTAAAACATGTACTTCAGATTCACTATCCTTTCTTAAGAGATAGGAAAAGCTCCAGCTTAATGATTCTGGGGCAGTATAAACTCATACTTAAAGAAAATCAGAATTTACTCTCGTAGCCAAAGTTATGACTTGGAATAATATTTACTTGATTTAAAATAACAAAACTCATTTGTTCTATCCACTAGTTATTTAGTGTCTCAATCAAAATTCAGACATTTGGGAAATCTGGAATTTCAACTGAAATGACTTACCTATAGTTGTTCCGTGTGCTGTGCAGGACATCAGCCTGGAACAAGTTGACTTCAGTCCGAATTGTCTGAAAAGATCTGCATCAAAACTGCCCAATTCATTTTTGTTCCTCAGGAACGTTATGGCACTGCCCGGCCAAGTGGACAAAGAATACTTAGCTGAGGGTTGCGAGCAAGTTAAATCTGGCTGCATTATATATAATAAAAAGGGGTTGGAGAGTATTCCTAGCATCCATTTAGCACACCTTTTTTTCCCCTCAGTCCACTCTGATGTAAAATGAGTTGGGGAAGATACCATCCATTCAGGTATAAAATTAACCCTCTTGCTACACCTAACTTGAATTACATCAGATGTGCCTGGTAAGGGCAACTGCTCTATTGCATGTCTTGCCAAAAATCTGAAATAGCCCTCTTAGCCTGTCATGTGAATGACAGAAACATTTTTTTCCACAGTGCCCTGCTGGCTGCTCTGTATTTAGAGTCCCTCGCCATCCAACTGCATACCCCACTCACTGCCTGTTGGTATCCCCACCCCAGTACATAGTTTTAATGGAAGAAAATGGTTGCCTGCTGATGTATTAACATCCACCATCTATTCTGAAGAAAGGCTAGAGAGCTGGAGCAGCCTCAGAAATGTGCTTTTCTGTCTGTTGGGTATTTGGTGATGCCCCATAAAAGCATCGCAGTGAGCTTGTGACTGCATGAGCCTCCTTCTGTGGCAGATGTTTCTGGAAAACAACATTTCCCCAGTATTCAAATAGGCTTTCTGTGCCCCCCTCCCAAAGCTAAGATACTAGAAAACAGAGTGAGTTCCAATTCCAGATGGAAACGTTTGCCTGAAAATAACCAATCATAGATGTTTAATAATAGAACCATATATGTACAGTTGGAGCAATCTTGCGCTTTCTTCCAGTGATAAAGTAAGGCCACTCATGAAGATGACATGATCCACGGTGGTATCCTGGATAACCTCAGACTGACAGGGAGAGGCTACTACAAAACTGTAACAGCATTTGAAGTCAACCTAAAGTTTTATTGCACCCTTTCCCACCAGGCAGTGAACTTGGGAACCGAGCACACATTCATTTATAGAATTTCATGGCTGAGGGGAGCTTTAGTGAATCCGTTACATGTTTGATGTTTTAGGAACATTACTGCTTCCTGCAAGCAAGCTGGCTTAGAAAAAAGAAAATTAGCAAACAGTATGCAAAGCTTTCTTTCAGTTTAGAAAACTGTTAAGTACATTATTAACTTTGAAAATAAAGGTTCTAAGCAAGACGTCACAGGTTTTCTTTAATTAAGGTATTGTGTACGCTAATATAAGATCAAATTACATATAGCATAATATGTAAATAGCTGTATAATTGTCTTCAAAGAAATACGTTTGTATATATGGAATTTCTAGTGTGAATATCAGATATGGGTTGGGAGAAGATTGTACATTTTTGTCAAAACAATTTGAAAGCTGTAGATAACTGGATGGAGGTTTAGGCATTAAATCATTGTATTTAAAGTTGGATTCATGTTTAGGTCATACTGCTCTTTCAATTGTGCCTTGTGGAAATGAATTTTTTGCATACTACTTGCAGTATGATTAACATGCCAAAAGGTTAAACAGTGACATAAAATATGTAAAAAGCTTTTTAAAAAAAGATGGACTTTAGTCTGTCACTTAATAAACATTTAACCATTATGGTGTACATATTTAGAAGATGATTGTTTAATATGGGACCACAAACTGACTTAAACTTTAAAAATATGGCTTAAGTTACTTACTGCTGCACACAATAGACCATTGTAATAAAAAAATGGATCATGTTTTCTAGAATTCTGTATCAAAGCCTAAAACTGCTGGTAAAGAAGAAGCACAAGGTATACAAGACAATCAAGTCATTGACCCAATTCAATGTCCATGGGGTTTAAGAATACTGTATCTTAAGTATAGGTGCACATGATGTAGTTTGAAAATATAAAAAAGAAAAAAAATTAGTGTCTTTACTAAATAGAACAGACACTCCTTCCTCAAAGTAAAGCATAATTGTGTTTATATAGTTTGTGATTATGATGAATAAAAAAGAAAGTCACATCACTATATAACTTTCCATGTTCCAGCCTAGAAAAAAAAAGTCACCTTCTTTCTCCTCAAAATAATGCCCTAAAGACATCTTTCTAACCCACGGTTGTCAAGCTCCCGGCCCATGGGCCGGATGCATCACCTGCTGGCCATGCCCATGCCGGGTTTTGTGAAGGGGAAAAAAACTCCAGATATGTCACATGACACCATCATAACAACATGAGTTTGACACCCCTGTTCTAATAAGTAAATAACAGCTGAATGTTTCCTCTTGAATGTTGGTGGTTGGGAAGACTTCATACAGACAAGAAGTCGATGCCAGAGAGAATATCCAATGACTTACAGAAATGACTTACACAAGTTTTCTGGGCTGTAGGCTACACTTGTACTAGGGCAGACTTCAGAAAGTTGTCAGAATATTAGCTTTAACTAATAGTCAAATAGTATTTTAATTGGAGACAAGTAATAAAGATTGTTCCTCGCTTTGCGTGCAGTCATGATCTTAATATGCAAAAAAATGCCATTTGATGACAACTGAAGGAAGGCTCTTAGGACTGCAGAAAAATCCAGCACATCAAGTTGTGTCCCTTGGTTTCCAGCAGGAGAGGTTCAAAATAGGTATGTCTAAAAATGTCCATAATTTAGCTGCATATTTTTGCAACAGAGCCAAGAATTTGGTATGGTTCAGTCTACACATGGAAACCTATCTTCAAACTTGGGCTTTTACTATACATGAGAAGCTGAGATAAAGTAATATGTCTACAAATCCAATTATCTCCCAACTTTACTAAAAGATACAAATACTTTTTTTCTATCCCTGAAGAAAGGTATCTCTGCTAGAAGATTGTGGTTAAAACAAAATGGAAATGCTCCTCAGTGGAAGGAAATCCTTTGGGTCAGACAGGTTTTGAAACAGCTCAGGAAGAGCTCTCAAATACAAGGAAGTAAGAAAAGAATATGTTCACTTTTGATAATGCTCAGATTAATGAACACAATGGAGCTGTTTGAGAGGCATGGCTTAATTTATAGATGTTGACACCTTGCCACTAAGTAGCAAGCTAGTCTTGCCCTCATCAGTGGCAGTAGTGAGAAAAACAGTAGTGCAAATGGAAAACATCTGGATTCCTTGTAAAATGTTCACGAGGGAAGTAAGCCAAGTTAACAGTAACAGCTTTCCAATAAACATCTGGAACAGCACCTGCCCTCAGGAATAATATCCCCCAGACAGCCATTTGGGTCCCACCCTGATATTCAAAAGTTGCAAAATTGGCTCTTCTCCTAGGCCCTGTGGATTTTGTCTGTGTGGCCACCTTCGGGATGCATGTTCTTGTGTTACTTTAGTCCTTGCTCTTAAAAGTGAAACTGCCCCAGAATCATGTGGAGTCAGATAAGTCTCTAAATACTTATGCTTTTTATTATTTTAGCCAAGTAAGCATGGAGAGCCATCTAAGCCAAGCTTTAGTTTTCTTCCTAGAAAAAAAAATGGTGATAGATATGATAAAAGAAAAAGAGCAGAGAAACAATTAAAACTCACCATTAGTAACCAAACCCATATCTTGAAGTATTGTGATCTCTTGCTATGTTAAGGTACCCTGCAGTTGAGTTTGGCATATGGTGATTGCATGTAGGCAGCTCCCTTAGCAGCACTAAAGCAATTTGCCATTGCTGCTTTCTACTGTTTTTTGACAAGGCTTTTCCAAATACACCAAGAGCGCCAGAATTTGCAGCCAATCCCTTATCCAAGTGCTAACCAGAACTGATGTCACATAACTTCTTAGGTCAACCAAGGGTAGCTAAAGGTCCTGCCACCTGCTAAGGCCCCCTTACTGAAAGGAACACACAGTTCAGGTGGTGGCAAGTCTGACCAGATGTGATGTTGCAGAATCCGAAAGAAAGTTCATGCCTAGTCATTTGTTCCTAGATGTATTCCTATTTTATTACGCCGTTTTCTCCTTCTCAAATAGAACTATTGTATGTGCATTCATTTTGTTTTGTTTTTAAAATATGCTGTCCTAAACTGGAATCAATTTTTAATGAACTCTCAAATTCTATTGAATGATAAGTTTCTTTGATTTGCTAGCATTCTGGTCACTTGCTAGTTTCTTTAGTACTGGAATCTTTAGAACCGGTGCCATTGGGAGGGGTTGATGTGAAGAACTCAGGATGAAACTCCAAAAGGCAAGGCATTTTGTTTCAGTCTTTTCAGAAGAAAACTTTAATGCAGCGAGTATTTGGTTCTGCACAATCTCAAAAGTAATGGATATATGAGGGGACTTCAGAGGTTGACCTTGTTGCTATCGAGCATTCTTTTCTCCACATTAGTGCAGAACTTGATTATCATTTTTTAAAATCAATATTTCAGTTGAGTGGCATCAAGTCAAATCAAACAATAACTCAACTAATTTTAATTTTGTTTTATAATTTTTTCCCCAATCATAAGATATTTTAATTTTTTGTATCATATTCCTTCACTTTCTTGATACCAATTTGCTTATTCTGGAACAGGCTTAATAATTGATCAATTTTTATTAGGTCACAGATTGGCAACAGGCTTAACATACACTATATTCAATTGCTCAAGTTTGTTTACTTGCCTATCAAATTCATTTTAAGAGGTTTCGGCACAGAATTACCTTGGTGACAAAATAAAGTCAGTCTCATATAAAAGCAATTTAGCAACTCTCGAGTGAGTTGGAATCTTGACTTATTATTGAACTCCAACTAAGCACATATGAATGACTGCTTGAGGTTGCACTCCCTATTAAATATTACCTTCATAACAGAAAAATGGGCAGATTTGAATGGGCTTACCGGTATTTTGAAATTTGTGTGCATGATGGGTTCATTACTGTAAAGAACATTATGCATCATAAGACCATCATCACGTAATTGTAGAAATGCCAACCACTGGAATTCACTGGAAGTATAACTGAAGTTACATACAGTGCAGGTAATCCTCAACTTATGACCACAATTTCCATTGCTAAGCAATGCAGTTATGAATTTACAACCTTGTTTTGCCATTGTTGTTACATGAATTGCTATAGTTGTTAAGTGGATCATAGGTCATTAAGTAAATCCAGCTTCCTCCACTAACTGCTTATCAGAAGCCAGCTGGAAAGGTCACAAATGGTGATTACGTGACCTTGGGATGTTGCAACCATCATAAATACAGGTGGGGTGCCAAGTGCCTGAAGCTTGATCACCTAACTAAGAGAATGCTGTGACAGTTGTAAGTGCGAGCAAGTGTCACAAGTCATTTTTTTCAGTGGTGGTGCAACTTCAAATTGTCATTAAACGGATAGTCAAGGGCTACCGTACTTGTATAGTATACCTGTTTCTCCTTCTTTTAAATAGATACTTCCCATTTGCAACTAAAAACACTTTAGCTTCCCTGTATTTTTCTGCTTCATGGGCTTCCCAATAATTTAAGGACAGCACCATCATTTAAAAATATTCAAATCTTGCCTTCAGAGTACAGCTGTGCAGTATTTGTATGTGAAAGGGAAAATGTGTTTCAAATATACCCTGGGCATGCTCCATGTATGTCGGCAGCTCCTTGAAGAAGCTGCTCATTTTGCTGGGGCTGCCCAGAAGTCATGCAATCCTAGGAAAAGGTGTGTTGAGGTTGAAGTGTTACAGAAGTGGCAACAGAGTGGCTTTCCAATTTTCCGTCCAAATACTGCATATTTCCACTTCAAAGGAAAAGAAAATGGAGTTGAGGTACAGGAACATCTTGGTAGCAATATCCCAAAGGTCCTTTTTAAAGAGGCAACTGGACTTTGTTTTTCTTTGAAGACATTTTGCTTCTCATCCAAGAAGCTTCTTCAGCTCTGATTGGATGGTGGGAAATGGAAGGATTCATACTCTGTGCAGACAGCTGGTCATTTGCATTCTCTTAGAGCAGGGGTCTCCAACCTTGGCAACTTTTAAGACTCCCGGAATTCCTCAGCCAGCAAAGAATTCTGGAAGTTGAAGTCCACAAGTCTTAAAAATTGCCAAGGTTGGAGACCCCTGTTTTAGAGGGTCTTTGAGGCCACCTGGAAGTTTAACTGTGTTTTCAGGGGTCACCTGAGTAGTGCAAACGGGTGTGGAACCTTCTTGGAACTGTTGTAGATTGGAGACAGATGATGTTGTACAAGTGCCTTATGGAACAGGATGAGTCTGCTGACCCTCCAGTGTTTTTGGAATCACATGAAGATTTTTTTGCAGAGGGACTTCTGGTCTTTTTTGGTTTCTTTGCTTTACACTAAGGCTGCTTTGTCTTTATTTTAACACTAAGTCAATATAAATAAACCACTCTGAAAGTCTTAGCTGAAGAATGGAAGAGTACCTATTGAAAAAATGAAATATATCGATGAAATCTAGCAGGTGCTGCAGCACACTCTGTCAGAAGAGCAGGCCGAAGGGAAGAGGAATCCAGGATACATAGAAACAATGGCAGCTGAGTTCTGTGCAAGTAACGGCATTCAGTGTTTTGGTGTACATGTACCTTGAGGAGGGGAAACATAACACAAACAAAAGAACACCTTAGCTTAATTAAAATAGAGTTTATTATTAGCTTCTTTTTTTAATACAAACATGACAAAGGAAAGCCACCTGAAGATGTAGCATTTATTTCAAAGTTGAATTATAATCAATACCTGATGCCACAGACTGGGGCTGGTAGATTAAAATACTGTAATGAGACTAACAATTTGAGTGCTGCTGAACACTCAAGAAGCAAGCTTGGTTCATAATTAAATAGACAAAAAGAGTCAAAACTGTAAGAAGCACTGTCCAGTGGGATGTTTTAAAGTACAAACCACTTAGATATTGTGACCCAGAACTGTGAAGGCCTGTAATTGAGAATATATCTTCTGTTCTTAAAAAGAACAATTTTATTTATTTCAAATTGCTGTTCTTAAAAGAGCAAATTTAGGAAAAACCGATATAATTTTACTTCAGAACAAAGATAATTAAAAAATGCTAGGTTCTAAGGAAAAATAATTCATTTTATGAATTGAGAACAACCGTATCTCCCTCATCAGGACCAGAGTTTGACAGTGGAATTTAAAGCTAGTTGGAAGCATATAATAACAGCAGTTATATATTTACTGTTTGTACTGGAAGAATTTAGCTGAGTAGTTCATCACCAAGTCAACTCTTTCGTTAGGGATTTCAGGGCAATTCTATTCAGCATTTCAAGAAAAGAAAGTGTACTATTAATTCTGTCTCTTCCACAGCTTGACTAGGAATATATAAGATGCACCAAAACTGACAAGAAATAGACCCCGAACCACTTATTTACTTACTAGCAAATGCAGAACACCATTCCTTTGCTCCCCTCCCTACCATTTCCTTTTGCCGTGACAATCTCAAATGAAGAGATTTTGTTTACCCTTAGCAGATACTACTCAGCAACTCCTTGTCCCAAATTGACCACCAGTGTACCAATAATTAGGGAAGTTTGAAGTGTGCGTACTGAAAGACAGAGAAATCTTTGCTTGCTAATGCCACGGCATCAGTTCCAGAGTGACGTTTCGCCGTATTAGCATGAAGGTTGTTGCACTGACTTGGAAAGGCAACTGCAGTTGGGTCCTGGATTACTGAAGAGGAAAGAACATTGTGACTATTTTGTTAATTTTCAAAGTCTAAGTTTTAAAACTAGTCATTATTTAAAATGCAGAGCTCACAGCTATAGGCCTACATAGTAAGCAAACATCTCTGGATTGAGGAGATTAGTTTGGAGAAAAGGGGAAAAAAAGACTCATTAAAAGTTTCTGCACCTCTGGATTTTAAAGGGAGTGTTCCCCTTTGACAAGGCTCCATCTTTTCTTCCCTATGGAATTAAACTCCTCCTCCGGCTCTGAACTTCCTTGGCTTATTTGCTCACCCTGTCCTCCATGTGGAAGACACGATCACTGCTGACTGGTGAACTTGATGTTGTTCCACTTGTAAGGATGCTGGTGCCAGTGTTGTAGCTTTCCTTCTTGATCAAGAGAGGATGGCGTTAGAACGGTGAATGCCAACTAGGTTATCAGCACTGAAGGACCGTCTCATAGCAGCTTTTGACAAGTCTTTGTATTTGTCCTCACACAGCCGGGAGATAGCCTACAAAACATTTGTTTTAATGTTATCAGAGCCAGAAAGATTCTGAATTGGCATTAATATAATTGCATCACCTATGTCTTCACCAGCAAATATAATTTTAAATTAAAAAAAAACCCTATGTTTGTATTAACATTTTCCTCCTGCAAAGAATTAACCAGGTTTTTGAAGATTTGAAGGGGAAGCAAACATGCGATTTGAGTTGTACCCTCCTGCATGAAGAATGAGGGGAGACAGGAAGAAGATCCCACTCTACATCAAGTTCATAGTGCATATGTGTTCCCAAGAACTGGGAACTCTGTTTTACTTTTTCAGGAACACCTCCCTTGAAACAGAATGAATGACCAATGCTTTTTTTTTTTTTGTAAAATACCAAAGTTATCCTAACACAGACAAATACTCAAGAAGACACATCAATCATTAGAATTTCTAAGGTACTTTCATACTGATTTAAGCATCAACATGGATACTTGAAGGGTCTCTTATTCATGTCACACCAAAAATACATTTTACAAGAACAGACAGATACCCACAGTTCTCCTACCATTACCATCTGAACTGCAGCTGGGAATTTTCCACTACCTTTCCACTCTTGTGGTCATGTGTCTCCCCCCCCCCCCAGGCTGAAATCAGTAACAATATATGATGCCAACACCCTTAGGGGATGGTAATGCAAAAGAACGTCCAGCAGCTGCTCACAATTGGCCTAACTTGGGAGGTCCCATTTCAGCATTCTCTGAAACTGATAAACTTATGTACACTTAACTGGGAGCAAGTTCTTATTACATATAATAAGGCTAAGTTCTCAACAGACACACAAAGTCTTTATTATAAAAGTTATTAAAGTCTCCCTAAAATGTATAGATTCACCAGGTGGTCATGTGCAATGAGACTAATCTGGAGAATTACAGCCTCGAAAGTGGCAAATGTAATGAGCATCAGAGTTGTTAGCTATTTTTTTTCAAATATGAAAAACTCAATCTCTAATGCCTCATTCCTAGCCTTTTCTGCACTGTGGAAACAGGATGCACACCTGTTCTCAGAATGGATTATCTGTATATCAACCATTTCTTTAAGATGTTAAAGCCACAAAAGCTTAGTAAGTGACACTAGAGTAATCAACAGCCACAAAACCCGCAGCTATACCAGCTAACTGCCCCGCACAAGTCTCACACTGTTACCTCTAATTTCTGTGCTCGCTCTTTACTAAGGGGCTCCAGCAGAAAGCACAGGTTGTTGTCATCTGCTAAGGAGCGTAGGTCAAAGTAGTATTTGGCATAAACACTGGCAGGAACGTTGATATTGAACTGCAGCAGCTCCAAAAAGTGTCTTTCCATCTCATTCCTGGAAGAAAACAGAAGAGGATGATAGAAACAGAATCAGGTTCAGCTGGAGGCAAAACAAAGCACCTACCCGGCCTTTGGTAAAAAATGCTGATGTAGAGCCAAAACATTTTTAAAGGAATATAATTAATGTACTAATACAGTTAAGAGGCAGGGTGCTATTTGAATTCTGGTATTTTCAGCTCATGTAAAAGATTACATTCTGCCACATACTCACTCTGCCGATGCGGACGCCCTTTTCTTTATTAGAGTTCCATAAGCCCAGCTTTACACAAGTCACACTGCATTCTTATTCTTATAAGACCCTGCACTATAGTTATCAGATGAAAAGAATGATGCGTGCCCCTGATTAGGTCTGAAGAAGGCATTTTCACCAGGTTCATAACAGGAAGCTGGTATGCTGAAGTAGGAGAGGGCCAACAAAAGAAGTAGGCATGTCACCACGGCAACAAATGGATCTCTGAAGAGCTGCTGCTATTATTTTGATGTAAAAAGCCTCTTGAAGCAACATGGATTCATCTCCATCAATAAATAAATAAATAAATAAATAAGCGAGGGAGCAGCTTTAGATCCTAGGCAAAGGAGTTTTCTGTCCTGAAACTCCTAAGAGGTTGGTTACCTTATCAACCTTAGCTGGCAAGGGGAATTTTTTCCCAGTGCTGCTAATTTTGGCAAAATCCCTTCTATATATATTCATATCTGTAGGTCAGCACTTCTCGGGATGAACAGACCCCAGAAAAAGCAGAAGCAACTTAAGACATCACTGACTACCCAAATTCATACAATATTTTAAAATGAACAAGTAGATAATACGGCTAGTCTTGGATTTACAATAGCAAATTGGCCTGCTATTTCTGTTCCTAAGTGACACAGTCGCAAAACCCAACTGCACTGTTTAGCAAAGGCAATCCCTGCAGTTCCAGTTGCCATCATTGTTAACCAAACCCCATGGTCATTAGGCCAGGCAACTTCTTGCCAACTTCCCACTACCATAAAACAGAACGTAAGTCAGAAAATTGCAAATCCCAGGCCAGCAAGCAGGTACCATAAGTGGCTGCTGCACAATGAAGGGAGCAAGACGGCATGAGGGAAATTACTTTTCCATCCTCTTGTAGGTCATCAAGAAAGGGACATTTTGATACTGTACATCCAAATATACCGTATTTTTCTGACTATAAGACGCTACTTTTTACCCCCAAAAAGAGGGTGAAAACTTGGGTGCGTCTT
>JANHFT010002844.1:101441-111575 GCA_032467955.1 Pseudoxenodon macrops | reverse complement strand
TACACAGCAAACAGTGTATATCATCTGCAATGTTTGCTGTTTGCTGGGAGGCAGAGGCAGATTTTTTTCTTGTTTTCGTCCCCAAAAACTAGGTGCGTCTTATACTCCGAAAAATACGCTATTTGATATATTTCTCCTAGCTCCCTCCCTCAACTCGCCACAGCCAACTCGCTGCGGGGCAAGAGTTACACTAATAACAAAGAAATGGTGGAACAGATTCATTTAAAAAAGGATGCAAAAGGAGGGACAGAAGGAAATGTAAACCACAAAAATAAAAATAAAAATTTAATAATTAAATTGAATTGTTAAATTGTCCCATGGTGAGCTGGCTGTGGTGAGTTGTCCCATTCCGTGAGGGAGGCTAGGAGAAATATATCAAATATATCCCTTTCTTGATGACCTACAAGAGGATGGAAAAGTAATTTTTCATGTTTAAATATATTTTCTAGGGACTGAAAATAAAGCGGAATCAATCACCTAGATGCTACTCATGGTGAGAATAGGAGCTTTGTGTGGCTTGCTTTTAGAAGACAGACTGCAGTCCCATTAAATCTACTGCCAGAATTAATTTCCTGTTCATACGGTCATAAAGCTTATAGACATGCAAATCAGATGATGTTTTGATGATCATCTCATCAGGACTTCATTTATCCCCTTTGTTCAAGACTTGCTAATACATTTTAATTGTGTAAAAATACAATAGTTTTGTCAGATAACAACTCTATTAATAGGTTTAAAGCCTAGGAAAACAAGGAAGGCTCTTGTTGCTTTATTTCTATGACGTGCAATTCAAGAATGGCAGGCTCCCTTTTTACACCCACTGTAATCTACAAAATTAGCAATTAACTAAATGTATTCCTCTCCATTTTTATTAAGATAGTCCCTTAAAGATCAATATTTGAGAGGGTACATACATTTGCATCAATTTCCTCACTTTGTATTTCTTGCTGCAGAATCAGAAATAATGTACGAGGATAGTTCTGATGTATAATTTTGTTAGTCAAGTTATAACTTTTTCACCCCCAAATCTACCTCCCAATCTTCAAATACTTGTTTCCCAACCCCTCCAGCAATATCTCTTCTTCGCTTGCATACTATCATAAGAAGATATCACATGTATGTATTGTCAAGTGTACGTGACAATGTGTATATGTATATATGACAAAAAATATTTTTCTGAGAAGTGACGAAAAAGGTATGCCAGCTCAGCCTCTAGTACATTATTGCAGGGGTCCCCAACCTCTGGACCACAGCACACCAGTGGGTCATGGCCTGTTTACAACCGGGCCACGGAAACAGCGGGTGAACGTGTGTGCATCATCATATGCATGACCAGCAGGCAAGCACATGCACAAAGGCTCCATTTGTATGCACACCACTCACACAGAACGATCCCCTCTCCCTCCCCTTGCCAGTCCACAAAACCAGAAACGTTGGGGAACTCTGCATTATTGTATTATCCGGCATGTTTCCTCCCACTTGTCCCCAATCACACTGGTGTATGTAGCCTGAAGAGAATCATTCTAGAAGCTTCCATCCATACCCTAAATGAAATATCCCAGGGGACAGGACAGTTATGGAGGACTGCATCTGGGGAAAATAGTCTCCTACTGGAAATCCTATCCCAAACTGCAGTCTAATTCATTCAAGTAAAGCTACAGAAATTCTATCGAGTTAATGAATAAAAAGCAGAATTCTTCACATGCCTGCAGTGATGCTTAAACAAGAAATCCCAAAATGTTTTGATTACTACTGCAGATGTACAATGCAATGCAGAAGAGCAATGTCTTGCCATATGGACAAACACCATCAGTCACTACAGGTAATCCCAGGGTTATGAGCATTCCCTTAGTGAACATTTGAAGTTATGCAATCAGTTCCGAAACGACGAATCTTGCAGCACCATGGCAATTGTTCACCCTTACGAACAACCGCAGCGGCTCTGCAACATTCATTCTGTACTTTGGCTGCCAAAATGGAGCTTCAGTGGGGCAGATCCGCTCCATTGCAGACCTAAATGGAGCTCTGATTTGGCCTGCGGAGGCGGAGAGTCAGAGGGGTGCGCACAGCTGAGAGGCTGGAGAGAAGACAGCTTGCTAGATGTTCACATGGTAAGTGACCCAGTGCAGCCGGTTGGGGGTGGAAACAATTGTGGGAAGTATGAGGTATTTTAGTGAGTCAGGGAGGCCTTAGATGGTCTTAAGCAGGTGGCCTGTTCCATCACTAGCCCCACCCCATGGCCTTCCCCACCCTGAAATACTTCATTGCACTTAATGAACCACACATTCGATTAACAAATGCGTGGGCGAAAGGAAGGAGTGATCACATTAAAGGTATGATATTCAGTTCCACGAATTCGCAGGTTATGAATGGAATGGGAAGGCTCCATTACATTCATAACTTGAGGACTACCTGTATAAGCTGTATATACCTATAGGCTGATGAAAATCACTTGAGACTGATTCAAATTAAGATACATATTTGAAGTGCCAACAAAGATTAGGTTCACTAGTTCAGGAGAATTGTTTCGTAGTTTGCTCTGAGTGGGGTAGTAGACTAAGGTATAAGGTTGGATCATGACATCATTTGATTAAACATAATTTGTATGAAAGTAGAACCATATTGTCAAAGAACATCTCCCTTAAGGCCACCATAATCTCTCTAAAACGGTCAGAGATTCTACTACCAAAATTCTGCCAATTTACTACAAATTTCAGCTCCATAATTCTTGGCTATTTTTCCAATTTTTGGAGGTATTAAGATGAGGGCCACTTCTATTTTTGTTCTTAAATTCCTCTCCCTAGAAATATTTTTGAAAAACCCAAACAAAAAGCTCCTTTCCTTCTAATGATACAATCATTGCTTCCCGCAGCCCTTCTAAAAACTCAGGAGGCAAAATTGTGGCAATGATCGCCCAAATGTTGGCTTTCCCTGCAGTAGATTTCATTTGAGATTCTATCATTCTATCATGCTCCTCCTTCTGACCCTTGTTTTAAAAAAAACATTAGATTATTTTGATATAATGAATTCACTATTTCCTTTTATCAAGCAATATTTTAAAATTATTTTATATTACCTTTACATTTTATTTTTGTCAATTAGAAAAGGCATAAGCACGAGGAAAACATGTTACAAAAATGATGATAAAGAGAGAAATGAGAAGCAGAGCAAATCATGATGAGTGGAATGGGGCGTTGGTCTTACCTGATATGCTCCTTCTCGTAGGGTTGAGATAGCGTCCAGGAATGGGTTAACTTTGTCCTTCAGTTCATTGGACCGAGGATAGTGTTGGGCGTGAGTCCTTTGAGAAGTCCTTCGTGCAGGTAATCCAAAACCTGTGCAATCGATGACTGGAGTGGAGAGTAGCCCTTACTTAAGCTCCACGAGCAGAACGCTTTCCAGGTGGCTGAATATATACGTTCAATGGATGGTCTGCTGGCGGCCTGGATGATAGATATAACTCCAGTGGAAAGATTGTCACGTCTCAGGGCCGTCTGCTTAATCTCCAGGCGGTCAGTTTGAGCCACCCGAAGTCCCGGTATACTAATACCCCCTGGCTGAGCGATGCCTCTATGTGAGATCCTCCAGGGAGGGGCTACCAACAGCGCCACCAGGTCAGCAAACCAGGCCCTCCTGGGCCAGTGTGGGGCCAGTAGCACGATCTCCGCCTTCTCCTCCAGGATTTTGTGGCTCACCTTCGGAAGGAGTGGGAGAGGAGGAAAGGCGTACAAGAGGCCCGTAGGCCACTTGCACAAGAGGGCATTGTTACCCTCTGCCCCTGGGGTGAAGAGCAAGTGTAAAACCTCTGTAGTTGTGTGTTCTCTGAAGTTGTGAAGAGGTCGATTTCCAGGTGTCCGAAGCGGGCCGTCAGGCCTTTGAAAATTGAGGGATGTAGCTGCGACTCTGCGTGATCTATTGTCTTGCGACTGAGCCAGTCCGCTTTGATATTCAATGCCCCGGAGATGTGATCCGCTGATATGGACAGGAGATGTTGTTCCGTCCAGAGACCCAGTCTCTTCACTTCTTGCATGAAGCTCCTTGATCTGGTGCCCCCTTGCCTGTTTAGATGCGCTTTGGCCACTACGTTGTCCATGAGCACCAATATGTGCTTGCCGGCTGTCAAGTGCTGTAGATAGCGAAGGGCCAGGTTGATGGCCCTCAATTCCAGCCAGTTGATGCTGCACCAGGATTCAGCTGGAATCCAGCACCCCTGTACTATATAGGACTGAACGTGTGCTCCCCAGCCAAATAGGCTCGCATTGGTCGTGACCACCAGCTTGTGGGGCTCCTGAAAAAGGCATCCTTGTGCCACTGCAGACGACCTCCACTAGTGGAGAGAGGGAAGGGCCCCGTTGGGTACCTGAATCTTGTGTGTTGAGTCGCAGTGTCCCTCCCGTCTTCTGAAACAGTAAGAGATTCCTGGCATGGAGGCGAGCCCAAGGAACGATTGAAATGGTGGAAATCATCTTGCCCAGGAGTGTGGATAGCAGTGCCAGAAAAATCGTGCGCTGATGCTGGGCCCGGACTGCCATTTCCTTGATCTCCTTCCTGATGCTCCTGTGATAAGTACATTTTGCCCTCCAGGGAGTCTATCACCACCCCAAGATGCAAGAGGCGGGTTGAGGGAACCAGCTGACTGTTCTCTAAATTAACGGAAAACCCGTGGTGTTCCAGAAGGTGGACCGTTACCTGGATGTCCTCTGTTGCTTGGCGCATGGAAGAGGATTGGATGAGAATATCATCCAGGTAACATTGGACACGGACAGGCACGGTTCTAAGATGAGCCGCTAGGACAGCTAAAATTTTGATAAAAACTCTTGGAGTGGAAGATAGGCCAAATAGGAGCACCCTGTATTGATAATGGATGTCCACATAACAGAATCTAAGGTACTGTTGGTGAGAAGGCCAGATTGGAATATGGAGGTAGGCCTCCATCAGGTCGATGGAGGCAAGGAGGTCCCCCTTTCGTACGCCCCCCCAAAATGGATGCCAATGAGTGCATCTTGAACCGCCTATACACTATATGATGGTTCAAGCATTTCAGGTCGAGAATAGCTCTCCACCCGCCCGAGGTCTTAGATACGATAAAAAGGATGGAATAGAATCCCTGCCCAAGTTGGCCCTCAGAGACTTCCTGGACAGCGTTAATTGCCAACAGATAGTCAATGGCTGACTCCATGAGAGCTCTCTTAGAGGCGTTATTAGTAACTGGGCAGCAGATGAAAAACCTCGGGGGGGGGGAGGAATTCTAGGGAAAGGTCTGACTGCACCGTTTCCCTGACCCAAGCGTCTGATGTTATTCCTTCCCACCGGTCGGCAAATAGGGCCAGTCGGCCACCGATGGGAGTCATGGATGTGGAATTATTTGGGGTGTCGAAAGGGGCGACCTCCTCCGGCTCCTTGAAATGGCCACCTGAACTGCCTGCCTCTGGAAGATCTATCAGACTGACTTTTCTGTCTGTACCCATACTGGCATGGGGCCCTGGTAAATGTAGTACCTGAGCCCATGCCTCAAAAGGCAGGCCAGCGAAAATAAGAGGTCACGCGGGAGTTGCCCCTTCTGGAAAGGGTTGGCAAGATCTTTCGTTTGTCCTTGGACAAAATTAAGATGTGGTCCAGGGCTTCCCCGAACAGGTGTTGGCCAAAGAAGGAAGCAGATGCCAGGCACCATTTGTGACATGCGTCCGCGTGCCATTGTCAAAGCCAGAGCATCCTGCGGGCCACCACCAAGGAAGCTATTGCCTTTGCGGCGAATCAAGACACGGTCAAGGTTGCATTGGCTGTGAACTGAGCTGCTGCTATTAATTTGTTGATGTCCTGTTGCAATCTGACATCTGATGATGGTATTCTTTCTTGTAGTTGGCATAGTCAAACCAATGTGGTACAGGAGAAGAATGAAGCAGTGGTGGATGCTCTCATCACTCACGCTGCAGAGAGATGAGATTTCTGCAAGGACATCTCCGTTCTCCTGTCCTCTGGTCTTAGGAGGTCCTCTGGATCCCCCGGCATAGTCGACGAAGAGTGGAGTGCCGCCACCAGAGCATCAATGGTAGGTAGCAGTAGGGACTATGCCAGATCCTGACCGATGTTATAAAATATCATCGTTTGCAGATGGGGTTGGGCCTGCTCCTGGCAATGACCATTGCTTCTGCACTGTGTCGCCGAAACTTTTTGGTGATGGTATGACATCAGACTGGGCCGTGGGCTCAGCAAAGAGAGGATCAGCCATGCCGCCGGTGTCAGTGCACGGGCGGATTGTTTGATGGCCAACGCTGGTCGAATTGATTGCCTTGAATAGTAGCGATTTGAATAGAGCCGGCTTGAATAAACCAGTTGACAGTGGCTGTTCTGCCTGCAACCCTTTGTCTTCCGACAAATCTAGGTCTCCGTGTCCTTCCTCCTCCGAGTCTTGAGATTGATCTTGGGAAGAGTGACCTGAGGAGTCAGGTTCAGGCAGGTATGGGTAGTGACCTGTGCCACTGGGATCTCTGTCATGACCGGATGTCAGCAATGGCCTCGGTTTCAAGGAAGCTGGTCTGTGGAATGTCTGAAGACCGGCAGAAATGCCCTGTTTAATTGCATCGGCTATGATGGACTGCACATCAATTGATGCTAGGAAGTTGGGCCCTAGTTCAGGTCTCAGACCGACCGTGGTTGGAGTGAAAGTGGCCTCTGATGCTGCCCTGCTATGGGAGGGCCGGGTGGCCCATGGAACGGGCTGGATGGAATCAGTACCCTAAATCTCGGCCTGGTTGTTGATTGAGATGTGGTCATCTATCGATAAGTGCTCAGCCGGATCATCCGGGTTTGGACCTTAGCCCAGACCTGTGTCTGCCTGTATTGGTTCTATACTGGCTACTGGAGACCTTGGGGAATCTGCTCTGCCGCATAATTTAGTAAGAGCTCTATCTCACCTGCGCTCATCTCACTCAGAGGCTTGAGAGACCTTAGGGCCCTTGGGCCAATCCCTGTCTGTGTGTTTATGGCCTCGTTTCGCCCCCTTAGAGGAGGATTTATCTGATGCGGTGGCCTTGTCTGCCATTTAAGAAGGTTGTGTCACCCGGTATAGTTCAGGCAAGAGGTGGCAAAAGAAATAAATCCAAAGGCCAGTAACCTATAAGGAAATATATAAGGTGGAGCGTTGAAACTCCTGAAACCTCAGGCGCCTATACTATGTGTGATCAGGGATGACCATCACTAAGCAGGTACGGAGGACCCATTGGTGCAGCCGCATGTGCCCTAAAGGCCAAAAAAACCGGACAAGGGATGCAACCCCGATGTCCAACTTACAGGAGCCTGCTGTCCTGTGGCTGCTGCCTACAACTCATCGGCTGAGACCCTTTTATTGAGGGCAGCAAGGTAGAGCACTAAGCTCTTGGAGCGGTCTGTCAATCCCTAAGGTCTGCGATGGAGCGTCAAGCTCCTGAGGCAGACAGTCAAATTGTGGGGATCTTGATGGCCTGCTTGCGTTATAGATACACGTAATTGAAGAATTGCCCTTGAAAAGCTGGCTCACGAACAGGCAGGTAATGCGGTAGTTTATCAGACCGAGAAGCGCAAGGCTACCCAGGTGGCCAATCGGAATCCAGGCAGCGGTATGCGAGGCCAATGAGGAGTAATCGGATGGCCTGAGGGAAATTTTGACAAGCGGGATCAAATGCGATAGTTGGGAAGGCTGGACTGGTGCGCACGTGGCCGTGCGGTAAAATGGATGCCGCTCAAAATGGCGGCCACTTGAACTGTTAAAATGGCGGCCGCTTGTTCCCATGGTTCGCCGGTGATTAGCGGCGGCAATGCTGGCAGGCGTGCTATCGCCAGTGACTTGTTCCATCTTCCAGTTTTTGCCCGAGGTATCTGAAGATTCTGAGTGTGCCAACCTAGTATAAGAGGAACCGAGGGCACCCAAAGGGCAGTGAATATGGCGGGAGCCAAAGCCAAAGCTCCAGCAGATCCACGCAGTGACTCGACCAATCGCAAGGGAGTCTGCTGTTAGCAAAATAAACACTCACAGTTTGTAGGATGTAGATAGCTAGGGAAGAGATAGGGCATAGGAATGGAGAAAAATTTGACACGTCTGTCCACAACTGAGGACTGAGTCAAAAGCGGGAAGATAGCAACAGAGGCGTGGTTTTCCAGCTTTGACAGACTCGGTCCAATGAATTGAAGGACAAAGTTAATGCACTCCTGGACACTATCTCAACCCACTATGGAGAATTTGGGGATGTTCAAGGGATAAACTTTACTAAGTGTGCCGGACACCTAACTACAACTTTAGAATGCATTATTTATACAGTATAGACAGGATAAAATATTTTACATAAAGAAAAACCATTAAAAAGATACAATCTGGATAAGACATGGACAAGTAATTTCAACTAAATTTGCTAGCTTACATGTCTTCCACCGTTATATCCTTCAGGATTTGGCAGTAATCCACATTCCAAACAGCTTGATCATCCCACACTTTAGAAGCCAGCAGTATAGCACCTAGGACTATCCTCTTCCAGTTACTTGGACAGATGTCAATCTCTGCATAGGTCAAGAGTCTTTCTAAGTAAACCTGAAAATAAAGAACATTTGCACATTTCCAATGATTCATACTTTCTAGCATCTTACATTGCCTCTTAAGCGGAAGTATGTTGCAACCTATGGATATAAGGAGTGGCTCTCATACTTTCTATATAGATGACACACACAAGGAAAATCTCAACTGTATTTTTCAATATTGTTTGCCTACATTTGGGGGGGCACTATGGCTCCCACCTAATTTCAAATGCAAGTGCAAGTAAGCAGCTCAGCTCTATGGCAGATCTGATCTACTGTAACTTTTTGCAGCAGCTTCATGGGTTGGGATAGATATGGAAAAGTGTCAAAGAGAAAGAGAATGGATACCAACATGCTGCTTAGACTTCCCCTTGCACTGCTCATCTTTTTTATTTACTGATATTTCCAATATTCCTTCTAAGGAAAAGTGACTCAGTTGAAATTCTAACCCATATGCATCAGAAATTTGAATTTAAACTGATTAAACAGCACACATAAGCAACTTCATTCTAGACAGAATATTGTGTTTCAATGTTTTTTAAACAAGTAAATGCTCATTTTGAAGATGCCAGAACTAATTACTTCAGCAGGTGCCACTACCCGGCCAACTCTCTGTGTTCATTAACTAAAGCAGGATAGGCCTTTTTAATATTTAGATAGGAGACTTTCACAGATGCCAGGGTAAGTGGTCAGATTCGGAAACTGACAAGCAGTCTAGAAGAAACCAGTGTTCAACCACTTCTGTACTGTGGCCAAGAAAATGTACAGGGACATCTATAGTTGCCAGGAATGAAGCTCAACTCAAAGAAGACTTAAGTGGCTGAGTGCTGTCAGTTCCCTGATTCACTGTATATTCTGTCTGTCCAAGATTTTAGACTCCAGTGAGTTCAGATTATGATGCTTGTTCCACTGAAAGGGCAAGGTGATGAACAGAGAGTGTGACTTTCAACCAGGCTCATAGGAAGTTACTCTCCTGAGACTTTCCTGTACATATTTCTACGCTGCTAAAAGTTTTCCCCATTGTCTAAAATATAATTTTTATTTAATTATGTAGTTTTTTCTTCCTTAAATTTAAATCTGAAGTTTAAAAGAGATTTGAACAAATACCAACTTGGCAAGAACATAGTGTCTTTCCCCTTTTAATATGTTTATGAGACAAAAACACACACACACAACTGAAAAGCCTGCAACTTCCACAAGAAGCACTTTTTAAACACTAGCATGTGTTAAGCAGTCTCCCTTCTTATCACCCTTTGCCTGCTACCAAATGTTGCTGTTTTGTTGATAAAACAGTGCCAACTAGTGGCAGAAACACTTTTAAATATGTATTTCAGCCTATAAGAATGGATTTTTTGTGTAGTTATAACTCTTATAAGAGCAGGGACTGCAAATGGATTATGACCCACCAATGCCATAATGAAATAACTTGTCCATAAGGCCACACAAAGCATAGGTGATTTTATTGTAAGAGGCATCACCATCATATGGAATTTTCTACCTGCAGATCTCCAGAATCTAGAACAGTGATGGCTAACCTTTTTCTTCTTGCGTGCCAAAAATGGCAGCGCGTGCGTGGCAGCGTGCGCATGC
>JANHFT010002844.1:76181-88445 GCA_032467955.1 Pseudoxenodon macrops | reverse complement strand
GCACCTGAATTATCAGCCCCAATTAGGGGGAGAAAAGGTGCGTCTTATACTCAGAAAAATACGGTAAGTAAGCTAGAGCAAATCAGGGTGATGGAGCCACTCCTATTTTGGGCAGCCAATACACAAGTCTGCTCAGATCTGCAGCAATCAACGTAGACTGATAGCCTGTCTATATATGTGTGATGCTGGAATGAAAAGTTAAGGGAGTAGGTTTCTCATACTCAATTCCCATCATTTTACATGGATAGAACACTCAAAATGCTTCAAGCTGGAATCAAACTAAAACATTCAGGTGTTTCAAGGTTTGTTGCAGTGTAACATAATCAATTCAAAATATTTCAATAGAACTTTCTGAATGAGATGTTGTCTTAAGCTTAAAACATTTTCAATTCTGTGCACACTCCTAAATATAAGTGCTATTGCAAAGAATCATTGCAAAAGGACATGGATCTTAATGGAAAGGAATCTCTCTAGTGGCTCTTAATAAAACTGAATGGTGAATGAAAAATTTGTTACATATAACAAATATGTAAATTCACATATAAGTAGGTTGATATCACCCATAGTGAATGGAAGCTAATTGGAAATGGATTTTGATAATTTTGGGAGGGCAGAGGTTTCTCACCTCTGCATTAAAGCATATTTTAAATTGAGTTTAGAAATGCACACACAACCAGAGCTTCAGTCTACCCAAAACAATCTTTCTGATCATCTTCAAAAGATGAAGAGTATGTTACAAAACAGTTCATTTTCTCTTGATCAGCTGCAGTGTATCTGCCTAACATACTAAAAGCCCTACTAATCTTATCTGTACTTTCCCAGTTGGTACAGTATTTCATAAAAGTACAATTCCATTTAAGCCCAGTTGAAAGCATCTTTTCAAAATACAGTTTCCAATCTATGATCCCTCCATTTTGTTGGATTGAAATCCCATTTTACCTCAATCATCCCCAAGCAGTCTTCAAACTATTTGGGGAATAACTATTTACAGTATTTAATGTATGTTAATTAAGTTTAAATTGACATTAAATCCACTTATACTTTTTGTTATGTTCTCACATTTTTTAGAGTGCCGTTCCCAGCATACCAATCAAATTCTACCCAAAAAGCTGCAACATTCCTGATTTGCACAATGGCGAAAAAAGTTAATAGTTAAATTGTGACATATGGGTTGATTTTGGCCTACATATATCCAAGTATCCAATAGTGTGAAGCTCTACTCTTGGACTCACACACATGTGCTTTCTACATCTTTACAAAGGGAAGGAAAAGCAGTTCCTCAGGAAACCATTAGTTCAGAATCAGAGCACTGTGAAATGATACAATCTGAGGTTTCAAACTTTACCACTTGGAAAAAAAATGAGAGGTGGCAAAACAGCTTCTGTGAACTATTGCTTCATGGTGTTCCATCACAGTGTGTGATAGCAAAGAGTACAGCTTCAGGAAAAGGAAAAAGGCTTTAGAGAAATGCATTATTGTAATCTACAATAGTCCCTGGGAGAAAGCCTGGAAAATGTTCCCAGTCTCTGGGTGGGTACTTTTTTCCACTCCTAGATGAAGTATATTTTCACATCATTTCTACACTAAAAAGTCTTAGCACCAGTATGTACATTTTGTATCAAATTTTTCTAAGAATGAGACAATTGTGAGAACTTAGCAACAGCAATTAAATCATGGTACATTAAAAACTGTGATTTTGTCACCAAGAGTGTAAATAATTTAAACAAAGCTTTCCAATAATTCATGACTACAACAGTATTACATTAAAATGTTGATATACGTATGAAGAAATTTAGAGTTGAGTGTATAAAGCCTAATATTTCAATATTTATTCAATATTTATTAAATTGAAATACAGAGAAGGGCATTAATTCACATTTATTTTTCAAATATGTAAGAAAAGTCAACTATTTTTTATTTCATTCTCTGCATACATGCAAGAATACTAAGCAATATAATTTACCTAAGAAATAACAAATATGTTCTAATAACTTGGGTTCCTATAATGTTCTTAAAATCAACCCACAGGATATTGGCAGTTTGTGTTCAGTCACTCAACACTGATTGAAATTAAATGGCAATTCTTTTTGCTAAATGTATGAAAAATTTTGCTTAATCAACAAATTATTTTCTGTGTTTATAGGAATGTTTAGCTCCCTGAGATATTCTATTTAGTTCAATTTGGCAATCTGAAAATAGAAGCTATATATAATTTGTTAAAATAAAGGTGTAGAACAGACTTGGCCATTTTACGGATCTAGGGCCACATCTGTCCCTGTTCTGCCTGCATGAGGTCAATCAGAAATTAGAAATCAAATATACATATGTGTGTGCCATGCATGCAATACAACTGTATTTTTATTTTTAAGGTTACTATTTTTTTCAATTTACAGATGTGTATGCATGACTACATACCTTTATAGCTCTACTGTTTGTCCCTCCATAACAATTCCAGTTTCTCATGTTGCCCCTTGGGAAAAATAATTACTCATCCTGTTGTAGAGTATTCAGTATGTTTTATTTTCAAGCATGTTTAGGACTACATATATAAAAACAGGATTTATAAAAAAAATTAACCCGTAGAAATGCTAAATGGCATTTGCTTCTGAAGCAAGCTCCAGAGTATAATTTTGTAGTACTGGTTTATTTAGTGCATGGCATCTACATCTATGCAATCATTGATATACAAATTTAGTATAATATATATATATATATATATGGTATGTGGACAATATAATACAGTTAAAAAACCCTCCCTTTTTATGACTCTGTAATCCCTTTATTCAGGGTAGAGTTGGGGCGACTTGATGGAGCTGAGCGTTTACAGGTCATAATCCCTTTCCTGACACCTATGTGGAGTTCGAACAGATATTTGCATCCTGAGAAACATCTGTCACTACCTAGGATTGAACTCTCAACCTTCTGAGTGGGAGACGAGCATCTTCCATCATTAGGCCACCATGCTACTCTACGTAAAGAATACAATATAGGAAATAAAGTATTAAATTAAGATAAAACCATAATAAAATCACTATAATATGGAGCCATGCAATTATAATTCGTTATTTAAGGAAGCTAACCATCTAAGTGTTTCTGGTATGGCTTCAGTCAGATCATCCCAGGTGCCTTGAAATTTCCTGAAGGTACGTTCTTGAACTATATGTGTTATCGATTGTTTCAGGGTTCATAGCCACCCCCCACTTAAACAGCTTTGCCTTAGTTCTTCCTGATTCTATTCTGGTTAGTACTGGTTAAAGGTTCTAGAGCTGTGACACCTATTTTTAAGAAGTGCCTTATGAAGCACACCTTGTATCCTATTCATCTACGTTGAGCAGGATAAGCCTTACTGTGTTTCATATTTTGTCCAGATAGAACTAATCAAGTAATCAATTTTAAAGTAACTCTAAAATCTTATGATTATTTCTTTCTCTGTCTTAATAGTATGTATTCAAAAAAACCTATTTTTATTTCTTACAATATTTAAAGCTGTGCTGTGCTATAGTTTTAGTAGCCACTTAAAATTGGTTTTATATTACATTTTATGTTTAGGATTTTAAACTTATTTTTTCCATCATCATTGCAGGCTTTGAAAATATTAAAGCCTGCATTTTTACAATTTCATCCTAAAGAAAACGAATATTAAATTTCAGTAAATAGAAAAATCAAACCAATTATTTGCTGTAATGATTGGGATTTATTTGTGGCTTGCTATATTTCCACCCTAAATGATAAAAAATAAACTTAGGATCATGCCACATGGGCTCCACTGTATAGAGAGTCTGAGGGGTGGATCAGCCAGCTCTCCTTCTTGAATGTGATCTCCAGTGCTCTGAACATTGCGTTCAAGAAGTAGAGCCAGTCATACTGCCCCTTGGTCTCCCTAAAGGCTATGTGGCTCTGTCCCAGAAGCAGGTACCATTTTCATGCAGTCACAACTCATTGCAGCCACTCTTACAAGGGTGCCCACTTCCAAAATACTGCCACATGGCCTCCACTGTGTGGAAAAGTCACACAGTAGAGGGGCTACTTCCAGAAAGAGATCTACTGAAAAGACAAATGACCAATCCGTGATGCAGGGGGGAGTAGGATGTGGAACCCAGTAGAGTGGGAAACAGGTCCAAGTCCTACAAGGGCTCAGTGGGGTGGAAACATTGGCCCAAGGCTTGTGGTGACCCAGTGTGGCAGGAAGCAGAACATGGGATCTCACAGGGCTGTGAGAGGCCTTGGGAAGCCTGGGATAGGCCATGAGGGCAGGTGTTGCAGTGCAAGCCT
The DNA here is from genome assembly GCA_032467955.1 of Pseudoxenodon macrops. Taxonomy (NCBI): domain Eukaryota; kingdom Metazoa; phylum Chordata; class Lepidosauria; order Squamata; family Pseudoxenodontidae; genus Pseudoxenodon; species Pseudoxenodon macrops. Next base: position 84,173 of record JANHFT010002844.1, on the reverse strand, counting down.
GGGCCTGCACTGGGCCTCCCTATGAGATATCCAATGTTCCACTTAACAACTACATAAGGGAGAGCAGTGATGGGGTTGTTAAGACAGGCAATCACATGGGTGCCTTGCTTAACAGCCATTGTGACTGTAAGAGGTGGGTTTCAACAGTCATAAGTCAAGAACTACCTTACTCTGCATTCAAATAAGGCATCTCAATCACTTTGGAAATGCTTTTACTAAGACTGCTTTGAACTCAAAACACTCTCAAAATTATCAAGAGGGCAATCTTTGTGCAGAAAATATGTTTTAAAGCTCAAAACAGAACATTTTGAATAGGAAAGAATTTGGAAGCATCCTGCACACTACAAAATTTATATTCATCATGCTCCAGTTTATAATTACCAAAAACAGCTACCGGTAATACATAAAACAGTTCAAAGATAATTCACAATAACCAGTAAAAGTTGAAGTTGAAGAATACAACTGTGTTTTGTATAGGCATTTACATCTATCTTCTTAATCAGCAATATTGTGTTCATATATTATAAATTCAGTAGTAAATCACTTGTCATATATTGCTAGTTTAAAATATGAATAAATTTTTCTACATATTATCCCCATAGGTCATTCCTGCTATCAAGGAACCAAGATTTCTTTGCTGTTTCCTTCCTGATGAATTTTATGAAAAAAGAATGTTAAAGGTTTTTGGCACCATTTAGCTAGTGTTGTCAATCTGCTGTATTACAGAAGATCTTTCTAAATAAATATTAGCATAATAAATAAGGAGTATTAGTTTTATCCTTTCTACAAACAGACCATTCTACTCATTCTACTAGTCCAGGGGTCAGCAACCTGCGGCTCTGCAGCCGCATGTGGCTCTTTCACCCCTCTGTTGTGGCTCCCTGTCACTCAAAATGTGCGTCACAAATGCCAATGTGTGACATCTGCCGGCACACAATGTATTGAGCTTTTCAACCCCCGGTAGGCCAACCAACTTCGATAAATCCAAGAAAAGAAAAAAGTTTCAGAAGAAAACAGAACATTTAATTCAACTACACATGCTAGCTTTGTGGACGCTGAAGAAAGTCAGGCATGGGAAGGATTTTGTGGCTCCCGGTGTTTTCTTTTCTGTGGGAACTTAGTTCAAATGGTTCTCTGAGTGTTTAAGGTTGCAGACCCCTGTACTAGTCAGTAGCTCTTGGTTGATAAATCATGCATAAAATTAATCTAATCCAAGCATACTCAGCGTTGTTTCTGGAGTACTTTTGTACTTCTTGCATGCAGCTATTTTAAGGAATGTCATTTTTTTAAAAATGCACCATCTGCTTTAAAGCATGAAGGATCAACCCCCCTTTTAAAATTTCAGTATTAAATTGAAGAAAATAAAAAACCAACCCATCCTCCCTACCAGTTCAATATTTCAGTACACATAACTCCATTTAAATCTACATAAATCCATTCATTGTTCAGAGTAAATGTGGGAATTTTAACCCACACGCAATCCCAAAATCATCTTGGAATTACAAAAATGACAAAAAGTGTGATTAAATTCCTAATCTTTTGAAAAGGGATGCATATGAAAGCCTATAAGATAGGCTTTTGTTGGGAAAGTATGTAAATATATCAATCTCCCATAGAATGAGAGGAAAAGGAGGACCAACCAGTACAAGTACAGGTCATCATAGAGAAAAATCTGTGTGGTCACTAAGAATTGATACCAATTTGTTTGCCCATAATCAACTAAAGAAAAACAAAATATTCTAACTCCACTTGTGCACCTAACAATCATATCATTTTCCAACTCACTGGACTATTTGTTCTTCCAAAAATGTTAAGCATGACACCTGCCCATTGAAACTTTTCCCATTTCTGAACTGCATAGCCTAAATTAAACAAACATTAGTTCAATTCTGAAACTGGGATTTTTTGGGGGGTGGGGAGGCAGATCAATTTAGAGCTTAATTTTCTTTATTGCAGTCTGTGTACCTCCTTCAGCCTTGCTCATTATATTGATTTTGCCAAATCAATTATCAATACTGACATGTTTCAACCAATTCAAAATGCATTACATGGCTGGTATAATTATAAGGCATATATAAGACATAAATTAACCAGTGTATTCAATTAATCCAATTTCCTGGTCTTGTGATACAGGAGATCAGAGTAACCACATAAACTAACCACAATAAATTTATATATCCAAACTTGTCCCCATTATATTTTCTACTTGCTTGTAAAGTAAGTTCTCTTGATTGAACAATAAAACAATCTAATATTGAGTTAAGAAAGAGATGGATTAGAATCTGATTTAAATGCTGTATCTCAACTGTTGGTTTGGCTATAGTTTGACACTATTATCCAGTCAAAATAGTATATCAGGTTCCAAACCCCCTTGTTTTGCTGCTTCAATTATTTTTAGAAAATTTATAGCACTTCACAAAACAGCCAATATGTATAGATAGCATCTGAATTGAAGAAGCCAATCGAAAATTAGATAAAATTGTGTCTTATGTTACATTCTTTAATCTGCCAAATACACAATCTTGATTACGTGCGTTTCTACATCTAAATTCAATTTTACTCACAGTGTGACTATTAAATCAAGATTTTATTATTAATTTACTGAGCAGGATGGAGCTGCCCCAATGATTTATTCCAATTATAGCTAAATATAAATTCAATCTACTGAATTTCTGAGATTTTCATGAACATCATAAATGTACTATTAATATATAATAATTGCATACTGAGGATCACTTCTTCAGCTTAAATGTTACCCAAATATGTTGAAATCCTTTGAAGTTGGAATCTCTTGTTTTACAAGAGATGTACAAGCAACTCCCCCACTCCGAAATCCATGAATATGTAATTAAAATCTTCTCCAGAAAGTCCCCCAATCTTCTGCAACAAATTTGGAGGATATTTAAATTTCAATCTATGAAGAGACATCATTTCATAAGTGCTACATTACCATGCATATGGAAATGTCCAGCAGCAGAAACAAAAGTAATTCTGGAAGAAAAAATGCACCTACTCCAAGCACATAACTGTAACAACTCAGGAAATTGCTGCTCAAATAACCAGGAAAAAGCCAACAACTAGTGATCTGAAAGGGAAATTCTGTCCAGATTTGTCGTCCCCCCCCCCAAGTCCATTAGAGCATGTTAATTGATGTCTCCTCCACGTAATAAAAGTTGGCAATATTGTTTCAACTCATGATGACTGCCTATCCGTTATAAGAGAATATTTTGATTTCCAAATTTATATTTTTGTAAATGGATGCAACTTTTATGATTTCGCATGTGCAGCTTTTGTATTTCACAGAGACACGTTATCTCCTCCACCCGAATGACTGTGGTGTGAGGGGTCTCAATCACTTCCTTCCAGAAAGTTGACCGTCTCACACCCACAATGGGAACCCGGCCATGTTCATCGTGACAGAAACCAGGTGGGCCCATAGTGACTGGAAGACAAGACACACCGCGAACCCCATTTTCCTCCAGGAACTCCGGGGCTTTACGCGATTCTTTCATCGGAGGCTCCGTTTGCGAGCGAGGGTGGCCGAGGGAGCGCTTCCGAAAAGGCCAGCACGTACTCGCAGCAGCCGCTGTCACTACTCACCATCCGGGAACTCGCGGTCGCTGATGTGCTGCAGGTGAGGGCCCCCTCCGCCCGGATCCGAGTCTCCCGAGTCTGCCTCGGCGATCTCCCGGTAAGCACCACCCCTCCGCTCTAGTCCCGCAGCCGCGGGCCCGGCCCCTGCTCGGCCGCCGCCGCCCGCCCCCAAAGCAGACCCGCGGGCCCGGCCGAGCTTCGGGCTGGCACCGGGAGACACGCAGCAGGTGACGGTGTTGCCCATGCTGGCGCGGAACTACTGCCGCCGCCGCCGGCGCCGCCTGGGCTGGGCCCGAGGGGGGCTGCAGGAGGCCGCAGCGACGGCCACATCAGCGCCGCCTCATTCTCGCTTCGCCGCCGCCGCCGCCGCCGCCTCAGTGGGGCGAGCCCAGAAGCCGGAGAAGGAAGAGCGGAGGCTGCAGCCCCGTCTCCGCCAGAGGCAGCTCTGCGACGGCGCTCTCACGCGGCACCCGAGCACCAGCCAATCGCGGCCCGCGCCTTACGCCCTCACGTGACCGCGACGCCCGTCCCGTCCCTGGGGATAGCCCCGGTGGTGCCACCTAAAGCTATGTAGCAGGGCGGGGCCGGCTGAGCTCCGCTCTCGGCGCGTTCCCTCCGAGCGTTCGAAAAGGAAGCCCGGGGGGGGCGTGGCTTCGTATTTCCGTACTGGCTGGGCGGGGCGCGCTTCCTCCGGCGAATCTGCCTCCTGTGCCGACAACTGGAAGTGGAGAGGATGGCTGAGCCGAGGCTGGGCCGGAAACGACCCCGAATTCCAATCTCTTCTTATCTGGAGGACGCCACTTCCTTTCCGTCCGGCTCAGCCATTCTCCTTCGTGGCTGCCCATAGCAACGTTTCTCCCAAACGGCCTGGCGTGTTTTTGGCCCGACTATCACACAGCTGCGGTGGGAGGGGCACGGCCGGGTGATCGCCGCTGGCGGCTCTCGCTGGCTTAGAGTCGCCAGGTGGCAGAGTGGAGCCCACCGCGGCTGCCTTTCGGGAACCGAAGAGTAGCGATGGACCGAGCAAACGTCTCCGGGGAATCCCAGGACCGGGCTGGGAGAAGGACGTGGCAAACCGGTTACGTAGCATTGCTAAAAAAAATATGGAGGGATGTGGCAACCGTGGAGTTATTGTAGGAATCGAACTTAATCCCAAAGAAAGTAGGGCACAGTGCAAGCAAGTAAACATAAACAGTACAGCAGACCCAGTGTGCACGTTTCCCCCCACCACCTTTTGTTATTACTTGACTATCCTGTGATTTTAGTAGGCCTTATTGATTTGTATTGTTTCCCTCCCCCCTAAAATATAGTAACTTTGATTTATATATGCCGACAGTAGCAAGACTATTGTATGCATAAAAATGGAAGGGCATTTCAATTCCCACCATGGATGAATGGCTACAGAAGTAGATGGAGTTGGCAGAGATAGCTAAAATGACCGTTTTGATCAAAGAAAAAAATATAAATACATGGAGACCGCTTCTGGACTTTGTGCTTGAGGTGGAAAAAAAATGAAACTTTGATTTTGGGTTTTAGTGATTAGATTGATTTGTTGTTATAGAAAAGGCTAGTTTATATTATGGAAAAGTAAAAAGTTGAATTTCCATGTTAATGCTTTATTCTACTGCAAAAGAGAATCAGAAGTCAACACTTTTTTTTCCTTCTTCCACTCCTCATTTTTCTTTCCTCCTTTCCTCAAAGGAAAAAAATATTTGGATAGGATATTGGTACTAAAAATGATCCATAATCCAGCTGCTGGTAGGCTTCTATTTCCAGAACATTTGGCAAAGTTTTCTCTGATTAAGCATCTCCAAAAAAAATCTACTTTTTTTTGCATGTTCCAAAGTTAATTGATTCTACCTTATTAAATGATTGAGCTGACTTGTTTTTCAAAAAAATGTATTTAAAAATAACTTAAGAAAGTTTGTATATCAATAAATATGGTCAGTTTGGTCTTTAAAAGCTGTGTTGCTTGCTTTGTTAAAAGTTAGCTAGGATCTAAGAACTTGGGTTGGTGTACATTCTCTCCCTACTCCAAATTTAATCATGGAACTGTCAGTTGCTACACCAGAGCACTTGATCACTTCTTACCAAGGCAGAGAAGTGCTAGAACTGCAAGTTCAGCAGTGTTCATGCAAATTGGATTCTTCCTGATGGGTTGACAGTAAGCTTCAGTTCAAAATGTATACGGTACTTGGAAAAGCAGAAATTAGAAATCAAGTGTTATACAACTGAGAGAAAAGGATAAGAGTGTTGAGGGGACTGAAGAAATAGACGCAAATTAACATTGAAGAGAACTCAGTTTTACAACTTGTTTTAATATAGAGATTTCTATTACTTTTCTGTATGGCAGACTGCTCCCTCCCAGTTTATGGCTACAACTTCATATCTAAAAGATAGTGATAACTCTACATTGACCAAACTCTGCTCTTGCAAGGATGGCATTTTAAAAAATGAAATAAATTAAGTGTACAAAACATTTTCACACTCGATGAATAAATGTTTCATTTACTTCCCCTTTGCTGACCTAAAAAAAGAAAAGCCCTCTTCATTCTGATTCATTTAGACCACAGTTCACCATTATTATGTGGTGAACACATTCATTCCTTAATGGTAATTTTTTAAGCTCCATAGGCTAGTGGGCAGAGATATGCCAGAACTGTGATGCATGTTCAGCATGCATAATGCAAATTGGATTCTTCCACTAATGGGAAACAGGAGCATAAACCTGAACAGAAAATAATATTAGCATCTCTGTGACTCTTCCTCTACATACCGGTAATCCTTTTCTCTAAAAATGTGACATATATATTTTATAAACCATGGTTTATTGTTTAGTTTCTTGGACAGATGTACCCAGTTTATAGTTTAGCAGAATGTAATGAATATAGTAAACTTTAAGATGGTGAAGAAACACATGTTTCTGATTATTCTAGAAGTTAGGAGAAACATGGCTGGAGGAAAAAAAAACCATGCTTGTGCTTTGCTTGATATTCCAATATTCTTCATTAGCCGGGCAGGATATTCTACTTGATACATAAAGACACCAGAATTGAAAATATTATAAAATCAAAAATTGAGAAGGGAAATCTGGCATACTTGGATGCAAATGTTCACAACAAAAAGCATCATGAGTTCAATGGATACTTACCCACTCATTATTTAGTTTGAATTTAATGTAACAATAAGATAACAAGAGTTGGAAGGGACCTTGGAGATCTTAAGGGGCGTGCATAAGAGCACCAATGGGCCTACTGTCCCTGTCCTACTGTCCCCTTTTACTCGTATCCATTTCATGTATTAATAAACATGTTTATACTTATATCTGTTATCTAATATGTACTTGACAAAATAAATTAAATAAAAATAAATAAATCTTCCAGTACAACCCCCTGCTCAAGCTGGGGACACTATATTATTTCAGACAAATGGTTGTCCTGTCTCTTCTTAAAAAGTGATGGGAGGACCTACAACTTCTGAAGGCAAGCTATTTCATTGATTAATCCTTTTAACTGTCAATAAATTTCTACTTATTTCTAGGTTGATTCTCTCCTTGATTAATTTCCATGCATTGTTTCTTGTTCTGCCCTTGGGCATTTATTTTACATAATTTATGGAATACAAACCATAGTTTGGGAGCCAGTTTGGTGTAGGCTAGAAACTGGGGGGTCGTGAGGTCTATTCCTGCCTTGGGCACAATGCCAGCTGTGTGATCTTGGCCTCTCTCAGCCCTGGGAAGGAGGCAAAGGCAATCATGTCTGAAAAACCTTGCCAAGAAAACTGCAGGGACTTATCTAGAATCGTCTCCAAGAATCGGAAGCGATTAAACGAAAGGGGGGGGGATTACGGTTAGTCAAAAATCAAGTTTAGCGAAATGGAGTATATTCCTAAACAATATTTACAGACGGGAGGTCAAATGGCGACATTAAGGGTAAATGATACGGTTTTTTTATCAACGCAAACCGAAAGAAGCGGCTGCAGATGCTCAGACCGACGCCACAGTACGCCGACCAGTGGTAGATATTGTCGCTGCAATACTAATACAGTAAAGCCAGAGGAGGCTGTTCATAGAGATAGAAACAAGTGAACAATAACATTGGACTATTGATCCTTTGAATTATTTTCCATCTTCCGAAGTAAGTTATATTCTCTAAATCTTAGGTCTGGTTGTATAGCAGCAGCAGCAGCCTGTGTCCATAATGCTGTCTGAGTTTCTTCATATTTTGATGGGACATGCTAGCGACGCGTTCCTTCCTTTTTCTCTCTCTTCCTATCTCTATAGCCGTCCTCCCCTTGACTAGCTTCTCTATGAGGCTTCACTGCTCACGTGGCCGGGACGAGTGGAGGATCTTCGTAGAGCCAGCGATGTGTGAGGAAGGAATGGGGAAGGCCAGGGAC
>JANHFT010002844.1:33315-43990 GCA_032467955.1 Pseudoxenodon macrops | reverse complement strand
GCTTCTGGGAGCTGAGAGAAAGCAAAAACGCTCGGGAGCATTTTTGTCTCCCCCCAGTCCCCAGAACCACTCTGCAGGCTTACCAAACTCTTTGCGCACCCCATTTTTCGCAAAAGTGGGATGCAGGGTCAAGGCTTCGGGAGGCCAAAAATGGCTGTATTCAGTGTATAAGACACACCAACATTTCCACCCTCTTTTAGGGGAGAAAATGGTGTGTCTTATACTCCGAAAAATACAGTATATACCACCTAATATAGCTCAATATGCAGCAACTTAAAATTTACCTGAACTGTCTGGACTTGTGGAGACTGAATAACTGATGGCTGTGCAGCTTGAATAACACCATGGACTTGAACTGTCTGCCCATTTGGTAATTGCACTAAGGTCACAGTGGGAGCAGAAGATGTTGCATGAGCTGCAGGCATGGATACCTAATGAAAGAGAGTGACACATTATTTTAAAAACATTTAATGTGAGTGTAAGGATAGGAGACCCCCAGTTGGCAGACCATTTGCAATTTCTAAATGGCTCTTGTGTTGCTTACCACAGGTTCCCAGATCTCACCAGCTGCCTGTCTTGCACCAACCCTTGCTTCTACCAACAATATATGGCTAGTTTCAAAATTCTCCATTGTTAAAATCAGCTGCAATGATATCACTGGGGAAGAAGGGAGACAGCTAAATTTCCTCTCCTTAATAGTCTTGACTTAGATCAGGAATAACATTTCCTACACTGAGATAATTTGTCTATATATGTGTTTGTAGACATGTAAATGCTTGTTGTGCACCTAGGCATTCCCTGAGTCACTGAATGTATCACTGGGAGTCAGCAAAGTTCCTAAGTTAAAATTCTATTCTAGTTATACAGCCAGACTTTGTTAAGCAGATATATTTGGATGCAATATTTGAACGACCTGGATAAAAATAGCAATGATAAGCTTTTGCAAGAAATCTGAAAATATGTACCTATTATCAATTATATTGGCTTTCCTTAGCTATAATTAATATCATTAACTTTATGTAGCTAGATCTACAAAATTATAAAACTTAATATATGCAAAAAAATTCTACCTATTTGTGACATGCTACAGGGTCCTGCAGGAATTGTGAATTTGCATATTATTCATGATGAATCAGAAGTCATCATTTTAGTTATTCCTCAGAAAGAAACATCCAAGGAGGTGAATATACTCTTGCTTTGTGCAGACTTTGTAATAGCTTTTCAAGCTAATTGCAACCAGTGAATATTTTACTTTCAAATCCCTAAAATCCACTATATTTTTCATGTAAGTCTTCACTATTAGATTGTACAATGTACTTTTGAATACTACTGTGTTTCCCTGAAAATAAGACTTATACCAAAAATAACCCCTAGTTTGATTTTTTATTCATGCATCGAAAATAAGCCCTACCCCAAAATAAGCCCTAGTTAAGACCCAGCCCACTTTGTTACAACTGGTTGCACGAAGTGGGATGAGGTGCACAAGTAAAAATCAAGCTAGGGTGTGGATGGGTGGTGGTAGAACAGCCCCACATGCCCCGCACCCACTTACCTTTAGACAGTTGCAGCCAGGCCTCCCACACCCCAACTTCTGCCTCACCTTGCCAATCTACTTCTTCTGCGGCTGCTTGCTGCCACTTGTGTGTGTCACCTCTGGCCTCTGTTTCACCGTCAGAGGCCTTCAGGAAAGGCCTCTGCAGTGAAGAAATGTGTTTCAGATTGATGCGCGTAGCACAGCCTGGCCTCCATTTCACCGTCAGAGGCCTTCAGGAAAGGCCTCTACAGTGAAGAAATGTGCTTCAGATTGATGCACACAGCACCCCCTGGCCTCCGTTTCATCATCAGAGGACTTCAGGAAAGGCCTCTGCAGTCATAAAACGAGCTTCAGATTGACGCACAGGGCACCCCCTGGCCTCTGTTTCACCGGCAAGACAGAGTCCAGGGGGCGCTGTGTGCATCAATCCGTAGCTCATTTCTCGGCTGCAGAGCCCTTTCCCACTGTGCGCGAGCAGTGGTAAGAGGTCACAGAAGTGGGCCGGCAGCGGCTCCTGCTGGCTGTTGGAGCTGTCACTGCAAGGTGAGAGAGTGGAAGAAATCTCTGAAAATAAGACCTAATGCCTCTTTTGGAGGAGAATAAAAGACTGGGTCTTATTTTTGGTGAAACATGGTAGTAATTGTTATTGGAATCAGATTGTTTTTCTAACAGAAGATATAGTAAGTCAAGCAGCTGTATATAATACTCCCTGCATTTCCCACTCTAAATTTTCCTTCTATCTCTTGCTAGTCCAATCTGTTACCTCTTACATCATTTATATTGGTAAATTTATATAGGTAAATATTGTTCTGGTTGATACAACTATTAAGAGAACAAGTATTTTTTTTCTACTCACAGTATATTAAAAGGCTGTGTTTGACTTATTGCAATTAATAGGATTTTAAAAGCCTTTAATTGTTTCAAATAAAATACAGTATTACAATTCTAAATATTAAAAAAAATAAAAGTATTTTTTTTGCTCTGAATGGGAGGTTGACCACAAAATTAACTTAATACCTACTGCTAAGGCTACGTCTTGAATCTATAGTGTGGCATTAAACACTACAGGGCAACTAGCACAATTTTTTATTGTACCTGACTTTTTTTTAATGCAAGTATTCTGTAAAGCAAATTGCCAGCCTCCATGCTTATTTTTATTTCCAAAACTACCTCTTAGCATCAAATAGAACCCATACAATGGTGACAGCTTTAATCTGAAATATTCATACATAGTTGGAAAAGAATAAAACTATGTAGGGACTACATAGATTGGCAGATTGTATTTTGGTACATTCATGCTTCACACAGATGAACATTACAAGTTATAAGTTAAAACATTCTAAGATTTATGCAGCCATGTTTTTCCCAAAAGAACTAAACAGGGATTTTATTATTTTAAGAGTTTTAAGTTCTACAATTGACTTATTACTGTAAATTCTTTAAAATATTTTTCTAAAAAATCTTGAACAGCCGATACTATTTTCCACTGATTCTAAAAAAGATATATAAAATGTATTTAAAATTACTTTAGTGCTTTAAAATGTGTCATTTCACTATGGCAGTAATTTTGCAAAAGGGTGTCCCACCACTAGTCTCCTTTGAAAATGCCACAAAAATATCTCAAAATTTCCAGTGTGTTCATCAAACCCAAAATGTTGCAGATCCCACAGATGGAAAATAAACCAGTCTGTACAAATCTGTACCTGGGCCAATGTTGCAATTTGTGGTTGTGCCTGAACAGTCATCTGTTGATTTTCTGCTTCTGTAACAGCTGCATCTCCACTCTGTTGGTTCTCTGCACCAGATTCCATGGTCATTTAGTTATCTGTAATTATCATGATCATTATCATTCACATGTAACAAATAAAGAATATTCATTATAAAAACAATAAATAGATATTTATTAGTTATTATTTTATGTTATATTAGAACGTCATTTACATAGAAATAGTCCTGAATTTATGACTGATTGTTTAACGATGTTCAAACTTATGATGGTTTGAAAGGATGCTTTATAGGCCATCGTAAAAGGTTGGGCCACCTTTTTCACACATGGAGGGGAACTGATATCATTTTGAATGATTTAAGCTCAGTTTCTGCACCCCATGGAAGGAATTTCCTTCTGTGATGGAAAAGAGCCGATATCCTTCGATAGGCAATTTTTTCAACCAACCCGTAGAGATGAGAGGGAGACAAAATCCAAGCAATTGTTTCAGTTTGAGCAGTGAGGCAGCAGACTTACATAAAGAACACTGGGTGACGGGGGGAGGGGGGGGAGCTTGGCACAGGCTGCACATGAGTGTCTCTCCCTCAGGATTTTAGTGGGAAGATTTTCAGCTCCCGAGCGTGCTAGAGTCTCCCTCTGCCAGAGGCATCCTGGGACTGCAGTCTGCTTAATGAACCATGCAATCACTTAAAGACCACAGCCTGGAGTGCAGTAATTGAACAAAGTCATGTTTTACTTAATGACCAAGATTCTAGTCCCAGTTGTGGTTAAGTGAGGATTGCTTTTGATAATAAATTAATTATGCAGTTCTGCACACAATTAGATTTAACAGTACAAAAATAATACACAACTTTGCATTTATTTAGGAGCAAATTCAAGTAAAATCAACTGTATTTATTTCCTACAGAAAACCTTATACAAAGTAATTGGTAGAACTTGGCTCCTTGTACTCCTCCTCCCTTGGCAAGCTCCCAGTCCTCTCAAACAGACTTTTTGGAAGATCAGAGGACCTACTGAGTAAGTCAGACATGGTGAGACAAGGTGAGAAGGGAGAATCACTTTTTATTTCCAGAAGTTGTCTCTGATGATTTTTCTAATCTTGCTTAAGTGTATTTTCTATGTTACATGTTTTATCAAAGATAAGAACTGGCATAAATTATAGAAATAGTATAAAAATAAATTATGAAACAATGATTGTGGCAAAGGGTTTTGCCAAAAAAGTTGCAACAAAATGTCAACTAAGAGTAATGCTAAGATTTGAAAGGTCTAGTAATTAAAAATATTTAAATTATCCTTTACTCTTGATGTGGATTTTTAACTGAAACCCTCCACCAAACAATAAACTCCGATAGCCTAGTTTATGATAAAACTTGCTATTGTTAAAATTCACCTAGCATGAAACTATGAGCATGCTGTGTTCTAGTTGCACAAGTGACATTTTAGCCAATGTGTGCCCAGATTGACCACTCATGTTCTTATTGTTAAGCAGGAAAAACTACATGTGGCACAGCTTCAACTAAAGTTGGCAATCAACTCCATCTTTCAAAAAAGCATTATGGGAAATCCTTCATTGAGCCAATCATGAAGAGTGAAGGAAACAAATGTTTATTGGTTGATTTAGTACAGCAATGGTTAACCTTTTCCGTACCAAGTGCCCAAAGCACGTGCGCAAATGTGCGCATCCGAACCCTCAAAATGCAAAGCATGCATACACCCTGCACACACCCTGCCCCTTATGTACATGTGTGCGGCCCCCTGCACGCGCTCCACCCTCCTGCGCATGAGCATGCCCCCTAACCTCCTGTGCATGTGCACGCCCCCGCATATGCACGTACACCCTCTGCACACACCCCTGCTCATGCACGGCAGAGACCCCGATGATCAGCTAGCCGGAGGGAGGCATGGGTGCATGCACGATGGAGCTGAACTAGGTCAATGGCTTATGTGCCCACAGAGAGGGCACTGCGTGCCACCTGTGCCATAGGTTCGGATCTAGTGCCAACTGTGCTATATAAAACTATAAATTAAAATGTAAGGAGTAATGACAGAGCATGAATTAAGAAATTTAATGAATAATACTTATATGTCTGGGGAACTAAGAGAAAGAGGAAGATTGTAACTGATATCAACAAAGCCAATTTGATCTTATGATGTGTAATTGTACATGTAGGGAAGTAAATCTCTACAGGTAGTCCTTGACTTACAACAGTTCATTTAGTAATCATTGAGAGGCACTGAAAAGTGACCTATGACCATTTTTCACACTTACAACTGTTGCAGCATCCCCATGGTCACATGATCAAATTTCAGATGCTTGGCAACTGGTTCATATTTATCATGGTTGCAGTGACCTGGGGTCACGTGATCAGCTTTTGAGACCTTCTGACAAGCAAAGTTAATGGGAAATCCACATTCACTTAACAACCATGTTACTAACTTAACAAATGCAATGATTCACTTAATGATTGTGGCAGGAAAAATCATAAAATGGGGCAAAACTCAGCAACATAACTTTTGGGTTCAATTGTGGTCATAACCACAAAAAGAGAGTTTTCTATTTAAGATACATTAATAATTTAGTTTATTCAGCATGAAATGGAGCTTAGTTATGTAGCATGAGGCTGTATATTTTGCAATATTGGGACTGTCGGTGAGTTATTCTATTCTATTCTATTCTATTCTATTCTATTCTATTCTATTCTATTCTATTATGTCGGTGAGTCAACAGCGAGTCAGAGGAGGAGCTACTGTGGGACAGAGATGACAGTTGCTCTTTAAAAATTATGATTTAAATCAAATTGATTTTATTTATTTATTTATTTATTTGTCAACAAGTACAAGGAAACAAGTATCAATATAGACATAGACATGGACACATGAAAAAATGGCACAAATAAATGGATATAAATGAGCAAAACATAGCCGTAAACACATCAAAAGAGTACATATAAATGGGGACAGTAGGACAGGAACGGTAGGCACGCTGGTGCACTTATGCACCACTTAGGGATCTCTTAAGAAACGTGTAAGGTGTACGGTAGGCAGTTTAAGGTAAAAGGTATGAGGGTTAGAGAAACTAACAACAGGATCAGGTAGAGTGTTTCAGACATTACAACTCTATTGCTGAAGTCATATTTTCTGCAATCAAGATTAGAGCAGATTGCATTTAGTTTGTATCTATTGATAGCCCTAGTGTTCTTGCGGTTGAAGTTAGAGTAGTCATTAACAGGTAGGACGTTATGGTAGATGATCTTGTGTACTAAGGATGGAACATAGACTGCGTAGTTCAAAGTTATCCAGGCCTAAAATTTCAAGCCTGGTGGTATAAGGAATTTTATTGCGAGCAGAGGAATTGAGTACTCTTCTTGTAAAATACCTCTGGACCCGCTCTAATGTATTAATGTCCAAAATACAGGGTGGGTTCCAGGCAGGTGAGCAGTATTCAAGGATAGGTCTGGAAAAAGTTTTGTATGCCCTAAATTTAAATCAAGCCTTTTCACTAGTGATTTAAATCATGACTTAAATTGTGATTTAAATCAATTTGATTTAAATCAAATACACCCTGATATTGTCTGTTATGATATTTTACAGCAAGCTTTAACAATGCAATTGAACTTTATATTGTTTCTTTTGGAACCTACTTAGAAGTTCCACTTCAGCTAGATAGGCCACCTATCGAGAAATGTTGAGGAAAATATGTTTGCAAAAAATACTTTTTTTATCCTGTTTTTCAGCTGAAAAGCCCACCAGGGTATCTTATATATAATTAACATATGGAGGCTTATAAGCTAAAAATATGACATCCAAAGGCAAGGGAAAGGGGAGGGGGAGAGGGGGGAGGAGGAGGAGGAGAAGAGCAAAAAATTTAAGACATTAATTCCTACAAGTGAATAAAAGTGAATAATAATGTGCTGGGGGAGGAAAACTCCTTGAAGCTGGCCTTTTAGCATAGTTAATGGAACAGCCCTTTCTCCACCTTCTTCTACTTTATTTTGAAGGAACATATGACTTTTAGGAAATGGGACCATTGATCCATAACTGGTACTTGCTGCTTGATCTTTTTAACTAGACTTTCTGGTGATCGTGTATGTAAAGAAAAGACTTTTCTACTGAGCTATTCTTTTTGGATTACTCAATTTGGGAAGATTTGGGACTTGTCTGATGCAAAAGGTATGTCTTCCCTAACCACTAAAATCAAACTGGGCTTTTCTCACACCAGTGATTGTGGGATTTCTTGATATCCCTAAGTCCAACGTCAGCTGGATGGACTGGTGATGTACGTTAGTGTCAACTAATGGACTTCGCATCCGGTGGGTAAGAAACACACGGACAACATGCTTCTTCAAATGAGCCGACATGCGAGAGCCCAGAAGGATCTGCATGTCACTCTTTTATTGTGCTCATTTGGGGGAAGTACAAAAGGCAAAAAAGGAGGTAGTTACAATTCCATATAGGTTAATCAAAAGGCAAGAAGGGAATAGTTGCATTTCCATATAAGGTAATCTGCCCATATAAGGTATGGCATGATCATGTACGTCATTGAGTACAATGAGTCATTTACAGGAAATGCAGTTGTTACAGAGAAATGAAACTTATGCTGTTACATGAAACTTATTATGGAATGAAACGAAACCTATCGCAACAAGTGATGAGCAAACCGTTTTGATTTTGAATTGCTTTGAGTTGTTTTCAATTGGAATATAGGAAATGGGGCTGTTGCAAGCTTTGAAACATTTTCAAAATGAACAGAATGAATCAAACAAACAAACAGCAGCGGGACATTTTTGGAACAGTTAGATCAACTGTTTCAAAACTGAAATAGGGCATTTCAAACTCAAACCGTTTTGAATTTGAAACATTTTGTGAACAGGTATTTTATACTCGTACCACAATCCAGGCTACATGTTACACTAAGCCAGATTCTTTAATGTTCTGGTTAATTTTAGAATCAATTGTATGTGAGATTATGTGAGATAAATTAGATAGGCAGGGCAGGCAGACAAACAGATGGATAAATATTCTGGGATAGCTGCTCTGTTGTAATTTCTTGAAACCTTCAACTAATAGGAACATCTGCATAAACTGAAGGCCAGCTCGGTGTATGTTTAGCATTACTCTATCATTATATACAAACCAAACCATCACATTGATGAAAATGGATACGCTTTAGCTCTAAACTTTCCATGTAAAGAGAATACTAGCAAAAAAATAAAATAAAAATCCTGCATCTGAATTAATTCCCATATGGATTTAAGAGAACTCAATTTTCAATCCAGTGAGAAGTACATTTTTCAGCCAATAATACCAATCAATAATATCGATTGGAATACTAATTCAATCCAGATTATTTACTGTAATTTAATATGTTTATTTATAGGCATCTGTAGAAGGGGCAAACATTATGATGTCATAATGCAAGCTGGGACATAAGGAAGTCCAAGGTTTGCATCATGGTATTGCTGTATATGTTTTATCGGGTTTTCCCCCCCCCTTGCTATCATAGTTTGTATCATGTATTTATGCCAGAGGTGGGTTCCTAACAGTTCAGTCCGGTTCTACTGAATTGTTAGTAATTTACCGGCCCAGTTCTGTAGAACCATTAGCAACCCAGGCTTGCCACGCACCCGAGCCGGTTCTTTCGGTGGTGCCATAGGCGCCATCATCTTGGATTTTGCTTCTGCGCATGCACAGAAACTTTTTAAAAAGCACTTGCACATGTGCGTGTAGCTGCAGCGCGTCCCTGAGCAAACCAGCAGTAAGAAGATTTAGAACCCAGGGGCATGATTTATGCCCCTAACTTCCTCTTAGAACTTTTGGTTAGCAACCTTCCCCCATGCCCTTCTGAATATGAATAAATTAGAACAATTGTATATTCCAATTTCTAATTTGAAGTAATTCTCATTTTTAAGTAAATCTTACTTGACCAGGAAAGACAACATTATGCCTTAGTTAGGTGGCTGGCACCAAGTAACTGTACACAATATTTGTACATTGTAGAATATTGAATCAGGAATGCATCCTCCACCATTCTGTCATACTGTGATGGTCTGTTATAAGTTTTTTCCAGCCATACAGCTCCATAGTTAACCTGAATATCATGCTCCTAAACACATAGCAGCCATTCTTACAATCATTCCCGTGCCAAAGTCCATATCTCATATAATAAAAAGACTGTACGTTAGCTTATAGTTTGACGAATTCATCTATTTCCATTGCTAGATGCATCTTATCTGCAAATTAAATGTGCACACACAGACACATACTCATTTGTACTATACAGTATGCACAACCTTTCTTGCGATAAACATTTTTGTATGCAATTTTGGAGTCAAAAACTGCATCAAAAATATGCAAAGTGGCCAACGAGTAAGTTAGCTGTGTCCAAACTTGCAAATTAAGTCTTCAAAATGCTGATAAGACTTTTATGTTTTTTTTATAAACACATAAAAGTATTCCCTATCTTGGCTTTGCTCTAAAAACAGAATTTCCTGACCTGAACTCTCCAGGGGGCTTGGAGAAAAGCTACATCAAACATAGTCAAGGACAGCCAAGCAGGGATGATATGAGAGGTAGCCCAGAATATTTGGAGCGTGGTTCAGAGGGTAACAGTACAGAATGAGATAAAGAGAAGGAAACACACAATATTCTGCCAGTTTAGAAATCTACGTGTAGTCCTCAGCATACAAAAATAATGGGATCTGCTCATTACAGTTGTAATGGTTATAAAACAGGTGAGTCATGTGACCAACCTGATTTTATGAATTTTATGATTTTATGAATCGCCACAGTTATTAAGCCCATGTTATGATTGTTAAGTGGACCGATGGTTTGCTATGGCTACATGTTGCTGAAAACAGGAAGTCAGTGCTGGTTTTCAGCAAAGCTGTCATAAAATGTGGTCACATGACCACAGGACAATGCAGATGGTCGAAACTGCGGCTGTGTTGGCAGCGCCTGAAGTTCAGTCACACAACTATGGCGGAGATCCATAACCATCAGAACTTTGAATCTGGATCATAAACAGCCTGAAGGTAGGTCCATCTTAACTTCGAAAGGTCGCTAAATCAAAGTCTCCCTGTAGTAAAAATTCATGAAAATAGTGAAACGTTGCTACAGATACACAGGTGGCTTCTAGTTGGTTGCTGGTAAAGAAATACCATATTTTTCAGAGTATAAGATGCACTCCCCCCACCCTGCCCCAAAAGAGGCTGATCATTTGGGTGCATTTTATACTCGGAATGTAGCTTTTTCAAAGCTTTTTTCCAGACCTAGCCAGGTGAATGAAGAGTGAAGCGATCTTTGCAGGCTTTTTTCATTGCTTCTCTCTATCAGCTGTACTTTAGAAACTTTTTTTCAGTCCTAACCAGGGGATAAAATAATGTGCTGTAGCTGACCACAGTAAGGACACTAGCCAG